>JABUQX010070588.1:47500-50000 GCA_015478945.1 Trachelipus rathkii | reverse complement strand
AGGTAATTATATATTTATTTATTTATTTATTTTATTGAAGTAAATATTTTTTAGTTTTGTAAATTCAATTTTTTAAATTTAGTATTTTAATTTTTTTAAATCTTTAAGTATTTTTTAATGTTTAACTTAAAATATTTTTTAGTGTTTTTACTTTTCTTAGCCTTTGAAATGTAAAAGGTATATTTCTGAAAAACGTCGACCACGTAATAATAAAAATGAAGTTCGTTATTCTTGGGCTTTCTTACTATATATATATATATATATATATATATATATCTTTGTATTATATCTTATTATATATATATAATATAAATATATATAAATATATATTATAAAATATATATATATATATATATATATATATATATATATATATATATATATATATATATATATATATATATATATATATATAATATATATATATATATATATATATATTATATATATATATATAATATATATATATATATATATATATATATATATATATATATATATATATATTATATATATATATATATATTAGTGATGGATCGATTCCAAATTTCCCGCCCATGCCGAGTCCTATACCGATACCAGTCAAAAGTGCCGATTCCGATTCCGATTCCGTTCGAACGAAATCATTCTTTATATATATATATATATATATATATATATATATATATATATATATATATATATATATATATATATATATTATTCATATATAATATATATAATATATATATATATATATTAATTTTGATAAAATCAACTAATTTAGGTATTTAAAAATGGTATCGAATTCTCTTATATTTTATCTTTGCTAAAGAAATATTTAGTTAATTACCTTTTTATTTATTTAACCACTGAAAAATAATAGCAATATTTAAAAATCTTACAATAAATGAACAATTTTGTCATTTTTGTTTTAAAAAAAATTTCTCTTTAATTTACAAAAGTAAGATCTTCTAAGCAAAAATATCATTATTATTTGTAGTTCAAAGCATGACTTCTTAAATTGTAGTGGCCAGCCCCATCATTTAGATTTCTAAGATTACTTAATGTTATGGGATTATTTGACCATCATAAAAATTGAATCCTCAATTTCTGAAGAGTCTTTCTGTTCACTTTCCACGGAAAAGGTGGGGAAGCTAAATATTTTCAGCAAGGGACACCAAATGCTGAAAGGTACCTTTATTCGATGACCACCATTGTAAGGGATTTTCTGAATTTTTAATAAGTTTCATATTTTTATATTGGCTGATTACTTTGTTATATAAACTTTATAAAATTTTTTCGAATATATGTGTCTTTCTCCTTAGGAATGAGTTTTTTTTGCTGGTTTTAAAAGTTAATTTTTCTCTCTTAAATTCGAAAAACAGTCTTTCAAAAGCTTGAAGTAAAAACTATTATCTTCAGAATCACTTTTTTTCGCACTATTCT
This sequence comes from Trachelipus rathkii, assembly GCA_015478945.1. NCBI lineage: Eukaryota > Metazoa > Arthropoda > Malacostraca > Isopoda > Trachelipodidae > Trachelipus > Trachelipus rathkii. Next base: position 48,572 of record JABUQX010070588.1, on the reverse strand, counting down.
GTTTATAAATGAGAAGAGAAAAAAAATTGGTTTAAGTAGTGGAAACTGTTTTCCTTTTCTTTATACAACATATATCTTCGCACATCCATTGCTTAAGAATATCTTCCACTTTTTTATTGTTATATTCATCCTCAAGGAACGTAGTTTTAAAGCGTGGATCAAGATAGGTAGCAAGCACAAGATTCTTATCAGTAAAGTAAATGCTGAATCTATTTTTTACTGAATTTTTCCATGCTGATACTGTAGACCCAAGTCCCTCAAATAGTTCTTTTTTCTGACTCTTTAAAAAAAAAAACTGCAAATCACTTTCATATTTTGGATTTATTGCCTCGATGCCATTGATCTTGTTGGCTCAATAATTTGTACAATCACAAAATTTTTAAGTATTTTTAGCAATTTTTCAAGAACTTTCTGTTGTTTCTAAGCATGCAGGTTTTGAATGATCACTGCAATATGAAATGAGAGCCGTCTTTTGTTCAAAATTTTTTGAAAGCATATGATACTGGCTATTACATCTGGTTTGTACATCCTGAATAAATCTGTGCTGTGTTAAATTAAATTTAGTTTGATATTCTTCATACTTGGAAATAGCTTGAGGCGAGTGATTAAAATGACCTACGATTTGTTTGCATATGGATATATTTTTTTCACGTCTCTTTGTTCAAATATGGCATCAAGTAGAACTAGTGTCAAAGAGTGTAAAAAGCAAGGTAATTTCTGGAATCCTGCTTGTGTAACTCCTGCAGCCATATTAGGTGCGTTATCCCTTACTATAACATGAATTTTATTAGCAGGAATATTGAATTCTTCCATAACATTTTGAAGACAATCACTTATATTAGATGCTGTGTGAGATACGTGAAAAAGTGAAACTCGAAGGATAGCATTTATATTCAATAGCTCCAATTATTACAAGCCTACAAGGCAAATATATCACTGCTCACTTACGAGTTCACGGGTATATAATTATCAAAACATATTACATAACATGACTAACAAAACTGCCAAATGTCTGCCTCACCATGACTGTCTGAAAATCCTAACATGATATCTTAGGCTCTACGTAAAGATG
>JABUQX010070588.1:37500-40000 GCA_015478945.1 Trachelipus rathkii | reverse complement strand
CTCAATCGTCCGTCCATTTAAGCAATGTATCCCCATCGACCAATGTTAAGGTACCGAATATGGCCCCGTTCGTCGAATCAAGGGACGAAATGGACGCATACATCCAACGTTTTGAGAGCTATGCGACATCTTCAAATTGGGATCGCAGTTTATGGCCTCTTTATTTAAGTGCGTGTTTAACTGGACGTGCTTTGTCGGTTTATAGCAAGTTGCCTCCCAACTTAGCTAATGATTTTTCCAGCTTAAAGGAAGCCCTCCTTATTCAATTTAACATGACCGAAGATGGTTATAGGGCTAAGTTCAAGGAAGTCAAGCCCAAAGCAGATGAGGGTCCATTACAATTACTGAATCGAATTAAATCGTATCTGTCAAGGTGGTGTGAACTCTCAAGTTTCAGCCAAGACTTTCAAGGTTTAACCGATCTTATGGTAATTGATCAATTTCTCACCTGTTGTCCAAAAGACTTAGCTGTTCATCTAAGAGAGGTAGGACTCTCTAGTTTAAACACATCCGCTTCTCGCGCTGATTAGATTTCTCGAGCAAGGGGTAAAACCTTTTGTTTCCAAAAGGGAAACTGAACCCTTATGTGAACATCTGACATAATGCAGGAGAACAAAGTAAATATTACTCAACCTTCAACACACCAAAGTTGTGGAATATGCCACAAAGCGGCCCACGATTCCAGCCTTGTATTCTGCCCAAAAGGGAAAACAACAGATTTCCACTGTAACGGACATTATTATGATTAATAAGTTAACCGCGATAACAGATAGCGGAGAAAAAGATGGCACGCCCCAAGAAAGAAAATACACAATGACTTGCCGTTTTATTGATAAATCCTATTAACAAAGGACTTTTGCAGCGGCATGTCAAAATTGTGGAAGATGATTTGAGTGTGTTGGACGTTGAGCAAAAATGGTTAAAGGACGGCTTTGCACTGTCAATGGAAAATCGACCCCGTTATGCTCCATGTCTGTCAGATGATTTTCCCGTTAATATCCATGTCATATGTCAGGATAAATCAAATGTCAGACATTCCCTCATGCCCGTAACGAATGGTTCTATAAATGGCGTTGATGTATCAGTACTTCGTGATACAGGGTGTAGTGGCGTAATTGCAAGAAAGAAGTTCGTGAAAAACCATCAATTCACAGGCAAGATCAGAAAAATGCTTCTGATTGATAACACCCTTAGGACGGCCCCTGAAGCAAGAATTTGGATTCGCACTCCGTTTTATACGGGGTACGTCGAAGCTTTATGTCTGAACGACGCCTTATATGATTTAACATTGGGAAATATCCCAGGCGCGCTAGGTCCGGAGACAATAGGTTACGAAAATGATGATAAAATTAATACCGACAAGGACACATCCATTGTTAAAGTTACTTGTGAAGCAGAAAATGCTATTGAAAATAAAAATGATACCAACGTGGACACATCCATTGTTGAAGTTACTTGTGAAGCAGCAAATGCTATTGAAAATAAAAATGATACCGACGTGGACACATCCATTGTCGAAGTTATTTATGAAGCTGAAAATGCTATTGAAAAAAATAATGATAAAATTAATACCGACGTGGACACAACCATTGTCGAAGTTGTTTATGAAGCTGAAAAAGCTATTAAAAAAAATAATGATAAAATTGATGTCGGCAATGACACATCCGTCGCCGAAACAAATCATGCTATAAAAGATAGTAAAACAGTGGAAAGTTTGAATGGAAATCTCCCATTCCAAAACCAAGAAAACTCCTCACATTCAAGCTGTTTTGAAGCCAGTATTAATGAGACAATAAAGTCTGAGGTGAAAGCAGTGATGCCTGAGGATGTTAATAGTAGATTAGAGGGAAGAGTGTTCCAGTTAACACCAGTGGAAGAAGAATATGAAAGGAAGTTGAAAGAAGAGAAAAAGTCTCAAACTGAGGCGTCATCTGAAGATCAGCTGACCACTCCTTTGGAAAATACCCAAGCTAAAAATGATGATGCAGATGCAGTAGTACCTGAAGAAAATAAAGAAAAGGGGAAGGAACTTCAAAACCATGAGAAGAATGGTTTAGTAGAGACTGCAGAAACGTTAATCAATGATGCTCTTTCTTCTCCTCTCGCTCAAGAATCTCGTGCAGTGAAGAAAGATTTTGAACTCTCTGTAGTTAACCAAGAGGAAGTTGCAGTGACAGCTCCCACTCCTCATTCTCCACCAGGAGCAGAAGATGCAAAGGATTATGCACCAACAAAATCTAGGACGTTTAGCCAGCCAAAGTCCAGCCGCTTCTTTCTGGATGGCCAAGAGAACTGGAATAGAGGAATGATCAAAGGCTGTTTGGAGAAGAAGAACATTGAAATTGGAAAACTCCAAACCTTCGTTGATACAAAAGAGTTTGCCATCTTGATTGCTTCCATTGCAATGTCGAAAGGTCAAGATGAAGAACAAAACGGACCAAACAGAGGAACGATCCCGAAGATCGAGGAAATAAGAAACTCTTCAGCGTGGATGGAAGCA
>JABUQX010070588.1:20000-35000 GCA_015478945.1 Trachelipus rathkii | reverse complement strand
AAATTAAATAAAAAAAATTGATTTTAAATTTTAAACTTAAACAAAAAAAAAAAAAAAATTAATAATAAAATAAATTATTACTAAATGATCGAAAAAAAATTGTTATGCAAAATTAAATTTTAATATGTAACAATGATATTTTAAAATAATCGATAAAAAAAAATCAATATATCGTAAAATTTGGGGTTAACCGAAAAGAACCATTATATATATATATATATATTATATATATATATACATAAAGAGATTATACACAAAAAAAAAACACAAAAAATATATATATATTTATATTATATTATATATAAATAAATATAAATATAAACATAATATATATATATATTATATACTATAATATATATAGATATATATATATATATATATAGTATATATATATATATATATATATATATATATATATATATAATATATATATATAATATTAATATATATAATATATATATATATATATTATATATATATATATATATATATTATATATATATATATAATATACTATAAATATATATATTATATATATATATATATATATATACTATCATAAAGCATTATGCAAGCGTTGACACGTTAGACGAGATGAAGAGTCATGCATGAAAAATTGCTCACAAGGATATGAAAGTAAAAAATAAATATCCAGCTTAGAGTTCATTATTATATATATATATATATATATATATATATTATATATATAATATATATTATATTATATAATATATAATATATTATATATATATATTATATATATATATATATATATTATATATATACATATATCAGTAATAATTTTAGTATTACATTTCCTATGATCTTGCATTCAATTCACAAAATAATATTTCAATTCCTTCAAAATTTCATAAATGTTAACCGGTAAAATTCTTCTTATTTTTTTTGCCGGAAAAATTGGTCAAAATGAATGAAAGTATTACATAATAAATATAAAAGATTTGTAAAACTGAAAAACGAAAAGTGTAAGAAACATCACGAATAATAACCGCTATTTTTCCAATCAATAAAAAAGGTTTCTCTTCCGTGCTCAAAATGGAATAGCGGAGCATTGACGTGCTGCGGAGTTTAGATGCAAAATTGTTTATATTGTTTCCTTTCGGCATCTCAGTACATTCCTTTATGTATAAATAAGGTGAGACTACTTTAAGTTTATTTTAAACGAATATTATAATATATATATATAATATATAGTATATATATAATATAAATATATATATATATATATATAATATATATATATATATTATATATATATAATAGAGAGAAGAGAGGAGAGAGAGAGAGAGAGAGGAGATGAGAGAGAGTGAGAAGAGTTGAGAGAGGACTGAGAACCCGAGTAGTAAAAAAGTTAACTAGAGTCGCCGCTGCATAATGATATAATATTATATATATATATATATATATATATATATATATAATATATATATATATATATATATATATATTTATAATATATTAATATATATTATATATATATTTATATATATATATATATATATATATATATTATATATATATATATATATATATATATATATATATATATATATATAATATATATAATATATATATATATATATATATATATATATATATAATATATATATATATATATATTACCTTCCCATCCCTGATCATCCCATCATGGGAGAGGCCACACCGCGTCCAGGTATCTCGCCGACGCCTCCGGCCTTCTTCAGAGATCTTATAGGGATGAAATGTTCCAGATTGTTCTGGGTTGAGAGTTAGATCGGCGACAGGAGAGAAAAAGTGAGATGTCTTCCGGACCTGGTTACAGTTTTAACAGATGTTTGTGGTGGTTTGGTTAAGTTTGAATATGTGTTTGTAATTGTAAGTTAGGGTGGTGGCCGCATCTTAACCTGGCCAAGGACGACTGACTGGTTCTTGTCATTGAGTTGAATTATGGTGCTATTTCTGTTTGTATTCGATTTGTTTAGAATGTTTTTTGGTCTGCGTTTTAAGTAGTTTTCTATTAGTGTCGTGCGAATATTCTGGTGTATGATGTGTTGCTTGGTGGAGGTGGAATGTTATTCAGAATTTGTTTGTAATATAGAGATTGTGAAGAAGGAAGTTGTTTGAGTCTGTGGTGGATGGGATTGGAGAGGGCAACGTGGCATGGGTGTTGGGGTATTTTGGTTTTAGTAAAGAATTGTGTGTCTATCATGTCCAGGTGAGTGTCGATGGGAAGTATTTTGGTTTCTTTGTGTAGGTGTTGTTGTGGTGTTGTTGATGTGAATCCTGTTATGATTCTTTGCGCTTTGTTTTGTGTCGTTTGGAGTTTCTTTATGTTGTTTTTTGTCAGTGGTGGTTGCCAAGTTGGAGAGGAGTAGTTTAGATTCGGACGAATGTATTGTTTGTATATGGGGGTGTATGTCTGGTTATTGTTTATGAAGTCTGTGCCAGCGATGGTTCTTAATATGTTCAGTTTCTTGTTTGTAGTTGAAGTTATGCTGTCTGTGTTTTGTGAATATGAGATGAGCGTCAAGTGTTATTCCAAGGATTTGGGGAGTTTTGTTAAAGGGCATGGCAATGTTGTTTAAGTGGCCTTGGGGGAGGGGGGTACCAAGTTGGCGGTGGTGGTGATTAAAGTAATTGGTGATTTGTTTGGTGAGGTGGACATTCTGGTTTCTGTTAGCCATGTTTGAAATTGGTTGATTTATTGTTGTGTCAGGTTTGTGGCCGTGTTTAGGTCTGGTGTATAGTGGCTATGGTAATATCATCTGCGTAAGTTTTTATGATTATGTGTCCTGTGTGTGGTTGTGGGAGATCGTCCGTGAATAGGTTGAATAGTGTTGAGGAGAGTATTACGCCTTGGGGTAGTCCGTTATTGATGTTTTTGTTCTGGATTTTGTTTTGTTTGTTTGTATTTGTGCTGTTCTTCCTGATAGAAAATTGGAAATCCATTTTTTAGTTTAGTGGGGATGTTAGATTTTGTTAAAATGTGGATAAGTTATGTTTAGGTACTGTATCAAATGTTTTGTTGATGATTTTTGTTTGAAGATGTTTTGATAAATAATTTATTGTTTGCTAAGAAAAGTTTATCTTTTTAACATATGCAAATTTGCATTAATACATATTAACATATATATTATATATCTAAAAAATCTTTAATTAACGCTTCAATTTCAATAGAATCCAAAAATTATATTTGCTATTAATACTGCTTATTTTTTCCATTAATTTTTTTAATAAATTGGGTATTTCAATTAAAAACTTTTAAAGAAGAATATCGATTCTTTTCTCAAATTATTTCTGATCATTTGCAAATACAGTTGTTTATTTTGTGTTATCAAATAGTTATATTTAAGTTAAAATAGTTTTGCAGTTGGGTTAAACGATCACTGGGATTTTTTGCACCGCACCGCACCGCACCGCACAGCACCAAACCGCACCTCACCACATCGCACCGCACCGTACCGCACCGCACCGCAAAGCACTTCTATATTTCAATGCGAATTTTGCTCCTTACCGCATCTCACCGCACTTATATATTTCAATGCTCAGTGTCTTCCGCACCGCAACGCACCGCATCACATCGCATTGCAGCTCATCTCATCGAGACAATGAAATTATGTGGGGCACCGCACCTCCTCCGGTGCCTTGGCAAAAACTCTATTTAGTAAGTTTTTTGAATGAACTTTGATCTAATAACGAGTAATGGAATTGAGAGAGAATTTAATTTGTTCAAACATTTGAAATCCTCCTTTGTTTTTTTTTTAGGTTAGGAGAACTGCAAATTTTAAGAAAACCAAACTTAGTTTCATAGATCTACTTCAACCTAATCAGTTCTCTTAATAAGTTAAATTAGAATTTTTCTTATTTTTGTTATTGAAAACATTTAATAATAATAATAATAATAATAATAATTAATAATAATAATAATAATAATAATAATAATAATAATAATAATTATAATAATAAATAATAATAATAATAATACTAATAATTTAATAATAATAATAATAATAATAATAATTAATAATAATAATAATAATAATAATAATAATAATAATAATAATAATAATAATAATAATAATAATAATAATAATAATAATAATAATAATAATAATAATAATAATAATAATAATAATATAATAATAATAATAATAATAATAATAATAATAATAATAATAATAATAATAAAATAATAATAATAATAATAATTAATAATAATAATAATAATAATAATAATAATTAATAATAATAATAATAATAATAATAATAAATAATAATAATAATATAATAATTTAATAATAATAATAATAAAATAATAATAATAATAATTAATAATAATAATAATAATAATATAATATAATAATATAATAATAATAATAATAATAAAATAATAATAATAATAATAATAATAATAATAATAATAATAATAATAATAATAATAATAATAATAATAATAATAATAATAATAATAATAATAATAATAATAATAATAATAAATAATTAAGTAATAAAATAATAATAATAATAATAATAATAATAATAATAATAATAAAATAATAATAATAAAAAATTAATAATAATAATAATAAAATAATAATAATAATAATAATAATAATATAATAAATAATGATAATAATAATGTAATAATAATAATAATAATATATAATAATTAATAATTAATATATAATAATAATAATAAAATAATAAAAATAAATAATAAAAATTAATAATAATAATAATAAATAAATAATAATAATAATATAATTAATAATACATAATAAATAATAATTAATAATAATAATAATAATAATAATAATAAAATAATAATAATAATAATAATAATAATTATTAATAATAATAATAATGATAATAATTAATATCTATGTATATAATTTTAGAAAACTTTGTGGAAATAATTTGCTTTTAATTTGTAATAAAATTATCATAGGAAATATCATTGATTAAAATAGTATAGTGAATATATATACCGATATATATATATATATATATATATATATTTATATATATTATTTTATATATATATATTATATATAAATATAATATATATATATATAATAATATATATTATATTAATATAATTATATATATAGTTAAATATACCTAACTATAATCATATTATCCACTATATATAGATTATATACATATATATATATATATATAAATATATATATATATATATATATATATATATTATATATATATATATATATATAATATATATATATATATATATATAATTTTTTTTATTTTTTTATTTTTTGTTTTTTGCGTATACGCAACTGATACACACTGTGACACATACCACTTCAACTCCACCTTGCACCTATCACTCAATGCAAGCTCGGCCACGTATCCCTGGTTGCTTTTGATATAAAATCTACAACCATGGAACAGAGGGCTCCTAGTTCATACATTTATGTGTTTCAACATGTCAAAGAAAGATTATTGATTTGGTGAAAACTCAATGATACTTGTATTCATCTCAATGTCGCCAACAAATAAAATAATTTTAATGCTAACAATGAAAGTTTAGTCCATCTAGCCTATCTGATTCCCCTAACTTCAACGTATCTCTAAATGCAACTCTAACATACACATTAATACAATGCTTATAAAGAATTATTTCACTTCTATAGATCACACTCGTAAACATAGTTTGATTACTGCTTTAACCCGTGTGCAAAAGTATTAACACGATAACTAGCATAATCTCATGCGATCTATAATCTTTCAGAAGGTTGTCAATGAGACTTCGGTACACAGTACACAAGGAACCAAATAACATCGACAGGGCGCAATAGGGGTCCAGATGCGTATAACTAATATACAGTCGATATGACCCGACCATTATGCAAGATACAGGAATCTTTCGTGCAGGGTTTGGTCGACGCCAAAAATTTGCAAATTGGGGCAGGAGATGGTCTCGTGACCAATATGACTGTGCAGTGATATTGGTTGGCTCTTCCCTACCACTGCGCACATTCGGAGTTGCGTGACAAATATCACCTCATGTAAGCGCTTTACGTCTTGTGTGAGGCAATGACCACTCACCTATGTCGGCTTTATGTATTACTGAGTTCCTATACCCGACCGATCACACTCTCCAGCACTCTTGCCAATACAAAGACTGACAAGCCTCCGTCGGAGAGCATGAGATAGTATTCAGAATTGATGGGAGGGGCCTTATCGAATGGCATCTCCGCGGAGGTACTGCGAAACAAACTCCGGAGAAGAAGGAGGCGGCGCATTTTAAGCCTCTACTGTCAGCGAATTTCATTGCCAGTTACCCCTACGTGAGAGGGATGGTCCAACATAAAAAATTTGTTCTATACGGAGTGGGAGAAGTCGAAGAAATTGTGTACAGCTGATACCATGCGGTTCTTTAGATAAGGGGTTTAAACACGCGCTTGTAGCGCCCCCAAAGCCGAATCTGAATAAACGACACCTTTATCGGAGTAAGCTTGGGTTAAGGATTAGAATTCTAGAAAGCGGCATCATCCTATAGCCGTTTAAACTCAGCTTGTACAAAATTGAAGCATTTAAAAGGGGAAGGGTATGAGGAGGAGGTTTGCGAGTCATGAGAAAACAGGCAGATAGCGCCCCACACTGTCCCCTGTTTTAGTAGCTTGCTCAGTAAACACTGGCAGTAAAATTCCATTCGTGAACTAATGCGGACATGATGAGACAGGAATTGATAATTGCTTTTACACAGGGTCAGCAGGGATGGCCTGAAGATTTCGAGAGAGACGATTTTTCAGCCAACCAATTCATTGGTGAGCGAGAGTGGGAATTATTAGTGCCAACAGCCGTGTGTACCTTCTGTCATAATTAGAAGAGGAAGCATGCTACCTTTTTGAAAAAAGGGAATGTTGATGGCCAAGGATATAAAGATGTTATGAACCGTCTTTGCAAACCATTGTTCCAGTAACTTATGGATTCTTGCAAGGCACCCTCCTGCCAAGCATCCGGTGTCAGAAGTCAGCCACGGTATTGGGGTTTCGCAATTAAACGACCGAATAACCTCCTGTACACATGAAATGGATCTCTTCGAAGAGAGAAAGTTGCACTCACACGTTGATTATACAACTTCAAGTGGCTTCATTCATTCCTGCCGGCTGGGATCCTAGGATAGCGAATAACCGTACTCCTTAAAGTGAGAATATACGGTATCGCTATCTGTTTTGGAATGGGATTCTTAGTAAAATGCTTTGTAGTCCATGCTCTCTGTTAGCGAAGGCTTCGTGACCATATACTGCACAGCCCATATATAACCAGTTTCGATCGGATCCTTCCCAGGGTCTATCAAGTCAAAAACCCTTCCGTATAAAAGAGGATTTTTGCCGAATCAGCACCTCCATAGTACCTTTCCTGGCCCTTGAGTTCGGAGTATGGCATCTCTAAAGCATCGGATCACGGATCCGATCCGATTTCTACAACCACCTCTGAATTTAAATATACAGGTGTAGATATTTTTTATACTTATGCGGAAGCGACATACTGTCTCATATAAAAGCTGGTTCATACTTTTCACGGATCGCTAAGATCCACTACGTACAAAAGTTTCTGCCCATTCTTTTGAACGGCCTACAGGAATGGCGAAAACTCATATAAAGGTTCAGGTTTTCGCTGAGAAGGTTGGGCAAGTTACGTTCGGGATCCCTTGTTTTCTTAAAAAGCACTGCTGATCGGTTTTTGGTGGGGCTGAAAATATATGTAGCCTTACTGTTGTGCGAGCTAGCCCCTACTTGTGAAATACTTTTCACCTCAACGTCATGAGTATGAAAGTTGCTGTTCGAAGTGAAAGGGCAGCCCTCGGCACCGGCTATCTGTATATAATGCTCTACGTCATACGAACCAGTATTATGCAGAATTAAATTTAACAGTTCGCTGCGAATAGGTACACAAAAACAATATCATTAAATTCCCGACAGATCAAATATAACTAGCCATATATCACTCTAAATCACACTACCGCGAAGTAACCTCCGTGTTCCATCCTTCTCTGAATTTAAGTTCCACATAAGGTATAAATTTCGTGGACTTGATGAATCCAGTAGTACCCGGAAGTTATTGCAACCGATATATCTCAAATATGCATTGTGTATTCCCACTTCTGAGCTTTGTCCTCCATACCAAGACATTTTAATGACATACATTAATCACACTTCAAAAGAAAAAAAATGGTTCATCTGTACAATATTTTCCTGGCGAAAACTACCACCGAAACAGTCGCACATTGTCGATATGCTTTTTAATGCAGAGTCGATCTCCAGTTCCGCCACGTCCATAGTGTACTGTTATTAGGCTTATTATACGAGAGGTCTAATAGATATGAGCGCACAGAGGTGATTTCCACACTCTACCCACCTCTAATTCCATCCCGTCATGAGGCTAAGGGTTAGACAGCCGTCCACGAGGTGACATCCACTTAGTTTTACTATATTTGTATTGGATACATTATGCCTCTCAATTAACCTCACCATGTTGTTTTCCGGCAACCGACATACCTCACACCAAACACGAAACAACGATTCTTCACGAACACGGCCAAACCTAGCGAAGTTATGAACAAAGCTTAGGCGGACCTTCCCTCCAGAACACGGAGACAGAGACTGCACGGCCTCCTGAGACCCACCCATCAGTTTACCTCCCACTAATTAACATTTACACACAGTACACAGACTTATGCGCCACAGACAGTCCACAGGTACCCGAAAAACATCCCAATCAGCGATACCATCTTATGGTTCTATCCGCATAGACTTTACTAGGAATATATTAAACTTTCCCAGGACTTTTGGAGGAATAGGTAAATTACAATAGCTGTAGTCCAATAGATAGGAAAAGAAGATTCATCCAGAAATTCTGTTATATAGAAATTAACCAGCAAATAAATGCTGATGTCTGAGGGAATTGGTATATGGACGAGAGAGCTTATGATTAATGAAATCCAAGTCTGGACCAAGAGCACTCAATCCATTTTGCTACTCTGACCAGCTGCAGGTTTAGATACTCATCAAGTTTAATAAAGGACAGGTTGATAGGTTATTTTTTTTTTATATTATAAATTTTTTTTCTTTTTCCCACCCTTCCGTCATGATTGTAATAAAAGTCTTGAGTCAGTGCTGTAGTTCATTTATTACTATCTAATAATTTATTTTTGATAAAGGCTTTCAATGTGTTAGAGCTGGTAAATATTGATAACTATTTACGTAATAGATTGTGCTAGACAGAAGTCTATAATCCTACACACAGCATCCGCTAGGCCACCGTAGGAGTTTAGCGGAAGCTCGTACTACAGTTCATATCAGGTCCATTATGATCGGAGGGATCGTGGTGTGTGTGGGAGGGCTTCTCTAGTGTGAATAGCTGTTGAGGCCGATGGACTGGACGAAGATTACAGTATTTCTTAGCCTACGTAAACCTCGCCCCACTCTACATGACAAGGTCAACGTGGGAGTGTAAGTCCGGAAAGTAATAACGACGTCGAGGTGAATTTATATGTTTCGATTTAAATGATTTTGTTTACGCGCTTTGATCTGATTTTAATTCTTCTCGAGATCTCGCTACGGCTGCTTTAAAAATTTTATAATTATTGTTTGGGGTGGTACGGTCGTGCGTGTTTATGTAGTATGCGCGTGTTAAGAGTTTCTATCTTTCTATCACTGCGCGATGGATCTTGTGCGCACTGCATCATCGCGCTACCACTCACGTTGCGTCCTGACACGCGCTGGCGGGCTGAGGCGAAAGACTTGCGGGTTTATGCAGAGCCTTCCCGGCTGTCCGAGCAATGATCCTTAGCTTTTGTCTGCAATAGGGGGGAGTGTTGAGAGCCAAACAGCGGGCATAATCAATTCCCTGGTAAACTTAGTTCTGGATAATCTTTTTATGAAAGGAGATAAAATGGGAGTGGGCACCCAGATCAGCCGGCTGGTCTAGACACATAAAAAAGGAGGTATGCCTGCACGTTCCGCTCTTTCCCCTAATCCCCTCGCTTCAGGATAAACAAATATACAATGACAAGCAGAACTTCCCCGCGGCCTAGATGTTTAATGGCGTGCTTTTGCTTGGGTACCTGTCTCTCGGAAGACAAGGGCACAACCTCTATAGGCAGGGCTTCCCTGAAACACTGCCTGCATATGTGGTAGGAGATAGGATCGGTGACCCTTAACCTGAGATTAAATAAATAATCTAATTAAGCAGAGCACATGGGAAATAAACCAGCTCCACTAAAATCTTAATTCCAAGACGGACATTTGCGGAGAGCAAAAGGAAATGTAATGGGTACTTATAATAGTCCCAAGAACAGCCATAGTGGTGTGTGATATCTAAACGCTTCCTAGCTAAGGTTGATGATGTGTTTATGGACGTTGACCCAGCACGCAATGCCGCTAGTGGAGGGGTATAGAAGAATCTGTAATTATTATGGATCTGGATAGGACTTTGGGAAATTTATATGGACAGAAGGTAGGTCCACCCCGTCATCACATCCGGGTCGGCGGAGATGCCGCAAGATTCCACTATCAAGTATCCCTAGAAACGACACCCGCTGGCAGAGGTTAGCCGTGACCGGATGTTGAAAAAGAATTCAACCAAGGCTGAAGTCCCGACCTTTTAGGTGGCAAATTCAAACACTACGTCGGAGTAAGCCTAGGACCCCGCCATGCACCCAGACATGATACAACTAATGGTCATGGATAAGGGTGGACCCTTCTTGCCGCTACGCGCACTCGGAAGTTGTATTGAAGAAAGGACTGACGGCATTAGGGGATGTGATTGTCGACCCATGAGGGCCTAAGCTGACCTCCGCCGGTCGGGGAGGCGTCTAGGGATAAATCCCACTCCTGTCACCTCTTTCATTATAGAAATAGTTAAGCTCGCGACTTATAAAGTTCAGACCCAGTTGCCATAATAGCAAGCCCATGGGCAAGCGATGACATGTCATTTCCCAGTCCGAAGTTACCGGATTAGCAAAACCATACTGACTCACTTTGCCGGTAACATTGTTTATTGAGGGCAATGAACAAGTTCACTTCGATCCTGCCGTTAAGAGTAATTCCAGAACCCACAGACAACTTTCTTCCCATTGACCCAGGGAAAGTAGTCCCATGAAATGAGTTCAGTGAATATTTATGTGGTGCGTCTTATATAGACTGGGACATTTCGATCTCCAGATCCCACTAAGTGGCATCTGGGTCTAGAGATGTTTGAGGTAGGATACAGCATTGGCAGAACCGGTTGGAAAGGAAGTTGAGGCCTAAGGGCGTTGAAGATCCCGTCCGTCACGGTCTCATTAATCGAGCAAAAGTGAGTGGGTGCCAGTACACAAATTCCTGGCAACAGGTGAGCCCAGGCTTACTAAGTCATACTACACCAGAGAAATTGTAGGTTGATCCTTGACAATCCTTTAGGGAGAGAGTTTTCAGATGTCATATTGGTGGCAACAGAGCGTTTCACCATGATACGAGATAAGTATAAGTTCAATCAAAGCCTCCTTAACTTATTTATGTGGGTCCAATTAGGTCAATAGTATTCCAACGAGCAACCAAAAGCTTTCGTCGTTTATTAACTGGGAGGGGAATCCAGCATTCTGCCAAATTGTAAGCAAGATTCAGAAATGTGTAAGGGATGTGGAGTTGCTTCCATTTGGAACTGGGAGGAAGATGAATTACTCGGAAAAAGGTGTATCTTTATTGAGGAAGAGTTGGAGGTCGCGATAAAGGGTCTCCAAATATGGGATTCGTTGAGGATTGACAGAAGTTCACAACGGAACTTTAAAGCTAGCAAATCGTCCCGTGCGAAGAGTTTGATTTTGCGGAGATGGACGATTAAGTTAGAAATGGGACCTTCAATGGTCTTCCCTTCATGCCTCTCAAAATTATAGAACCAGAGCGACTCAGTTAGAGACGCTTGCGCGTTTGCGAGTTAATACAAGGTGTTCCATCGCCAAGACAATTTAGACAAGGTTTGACAGTAGAGCAAGGAAGTAGAAAGAGAGTGGTTCAAATTCACACATGCAAGCCTCCAAAACTAAGTGAGAAAACTGGAATTTTTTCCATGTTCACTCCGTTTATCCGTAAGATATAGAAATCCCTTTGGGAGCGCTGAGAATGGGGAATTTCAGAAGAAGAGAGGTTATAGGATAGATCGTAAGTGAGCTAAAAAGATGTATAATCCTGCAACCTATTTAGATTGCGGTTCATTGGCCTCCAGGTGTCTGTCCGGGGATAGCTGCGATTGGGCTTGCGGAACTCGGTTACACTCTTATTAAAGTAGTTAAGACTAATGTGATCCCTTGAGTCGGACTTATGGCCCATAGGTCTCTTTTTTGAGTCCTATCATTTCGTGTTACGTCTCAGGTGGTTGTAACGTCGGTGAAATGAGCTCCTTCTTGTAATTACAAAATTCCGAACGGCTCATGCTATTTTAACGAATAAATCGTGTTTAGTCTTGGCAGATTTCGGTTTATCTTGGCCTTTTAAGGGCAACATCTTTATTACAGGAATTGTAGATAACGGTAAGTGTGCGCCGGCTGACGAATTCAAGATGTCCCACGGAGACCCCAAAAGAGGCAGACGTTGGCTTTCATAACTTTTCTGTCTAACAGGGCTATAGTTTTGCGCTTGAGAGACCTTGCATCATTCTCCGCCCGTGTAAGGCAAGACTTTGGTGAGCGGGAAGCTGGTGAAATATGGCCCAGTCTGCGGAGAATTTATTCACACCCTCGTTAGTCTTGAAGAATGAGAAAAGGATTTATACCTCCCTCAACATGAGATAGTGATAATATGAAGCATGAAGCCAGCTCGAGGGACATCCCTTGCTTGAGTTTTGGCCTTTCCGCTTATACTGTAGTTACCCACCGGAGATAGGGATTTGTTAATGGCTTGTTCCTGGACCAAGTAGACTTGAGACGCTTCAAGTGGCTGCTGTATTTTAACAATTTCAGAGGAGTGCTCTTGGAGGTTTTGAGCTGCAGTGGCCACTACAATACCAGGACAGATTGGAGAAATTAGACCCGAGGAGATAGAACTGCTTGCCATTCGCCAGCTTTGATGAAAAATATCCTACACTGAAGCTTTCTCAAGGAGGAGCTGATTTTTTGCGGCGTAGGATTCGCTCCACAATGCGGAATGTTGTCTGTGGGTGGCATTATGCCCACCGACTGGTGCGCCGCAGTGCCGCGCTTGCTATCCACCCACACAAACTCATCCCAGGCCGAGAAACTTCCTCCCCCAAAATCCCAGGCTGAGAGCACTCAGGCGGACTCAATTATCCCAACTGGCCGTAAAAGCTGATCCTACGGCCTCCACCTCCGGGCGATTAGGATCCGCTTTTCTGGGTCTATGCATAGGTTGATATTTTGTTCACAAGCAGGCGAATGGGCATCTCTCCTCTCATTTTGTGTATGTGTGGCATAAATTCCAGAACTCCTGTTCCAACAGTAAGATGGGCATTTGAAAGAAGAAGCACTGTGGGGTCCTCCACATTTACAGTTAGGGGTATTTTCACAGGGAGTGTGAAATAATTCTCCGCAGACTGGGCATATTTCATCCGGTCCCCCTACAGTATTTTCGGGGATGACCAAACCGTTGACATTTGAAGCAACGTCTGGGTCGTGGGACAAACGTGCGAACACTGTATCTTGTAAACCCTATTGTAACCTTTGTAGGTGGATGAGGGGTATTAAAGGTCAGCAGTAAACGAGGATTTGGTTTGTCAGGAGTTTCCCGACGAGGGGGAAATCTATAAACGTTTGTAACGGAAAATCTTTTCTGTTGGAGATTCCCATGATGACAGCTGTATCTTCGTCTTTCTGTTCATAACAGTAAATGGTGCCTTTAGATGTGTTTCTTATTTCATCGGGAGTAGAAATAAGAGGAATATCTGCAAGAGACGTTAGGGATGACAGAATAGAACTTTGATATCGGGTAGTAGCTTGTACGAGAATGGACCCATTTCTCATTAATGTGACTGGAGGATCTTCAACGCCTAAAGCCTTTTCAAGTGCATTACTTAGAAGAATGGTTCTGTGCTCAGTAAGAGCTTTGGAGGTAGTGGATCGCAGAATGTGATACATCGGGAATGATGTATCTGCTGACATTCCTGGAGGGGGTGCAGCATATGGAGTGAACGAATGAGAACGACTGTGACGAGGGGCACCTTTGCGGATTGCCCCGAACGTTTGGGCACCTGGGATGCGGGGGGCGTGCCAGGCGACTGATCGCCGGAAACAGGCAGAGGCCTTCCAGGTGAAGTGGGGGGAGACACGGCATCAATGTCCGAAGTACAATTCAAAAGAGTAAGTCCATTTATCGGTCCAGGTTCGGGAATCTTTAAATCCATCAGTTTCCGAGGCATCATAAGGTTATCCATGTGTATATTATATTAAAGGGGTCCCCCCTCATGGGTGTCGAACCCTATGAGGTTTGTGCCCGGAGGACCGCGCTAAGCGGCTGGGAGTCTCTTATTATAGATGTTCCAGAGGGGTCAGGGAAAAAGACCCAAACCTTGTGCTAGGTCGTAAGCACCAAATCACAAACGGGTGATGCGGTTCACACCCCTTCAGCACAGATGACGCCAGATGCCCCTTCCATAAGGAAGAGTGTTATTGGCATTCATCTACCTCTCTGAAAAAAAAAAAAAAAAAAAAAAAAAAAAAAAAAAAAAAAACACGCCTCTTCGCTCTAGGACGCTGAAGGGCGGGTGGTATATCCGTATATCCCGCCCAACAGCATCCCAGAGAGCCCCCAACCACAACAAGGTGAGCGATCAACTGGGGTAATATATTATATAATATATATATAATATATATATATATAATATTATATATAATATATTATATATATAATATATATTATATATATATACTTATATAAATAATATATATATATAATATATATATATATATATATATATATATATATATATAGATGTGTTGTGTTGGTGGGTCTGTGTGTGTGTCTGTGTATGTGTGTGTAT
>JABUQX010070588.1:12500-15000 GCA_015478945.1 Trachelipus rathkii | reverse complement strand
AAAGGAATACCCAAGATTAAATAGCAAAGATTTGAAAGAGTCAGGGTCTCTCGTCCCTCTCGGCCTCAGCGGGGGACGACGGGGGGGGACTCGTTCCCCCTCTGTCCCTCCGTCGGCATCGAGCCCTTTAAAAATATTATAAAAAAAAAAAAAAAAATTAAAAAAAATAACATATAAAAATTAACATGATTAAAAAAAAAGCATTCGCGATCTTTCTATTGGGGTTTTAGCTAACACGTGACACTGCTGGGCTGCACGAGCAGATTTCTGCGATTGTCGATATTATGACATTTTTTGTAACTTCTTTTTAAGGATAATGCCTATAATATATATATAATATATATATATATATATATATATAATATATATAATATATTATATATATATATATATATAATATATGAATATATATATATATATTATATATATATATATTATATATTATATATAATATATATAATATATATATATATATATACTATATAGTATATATATATATGCTATGTATCGATATTACCCAAATATCGATTTTATGTATCGATATAACAAAGTATCGATTTTCGATTTAATCGAACCCAACAAATATCGAAAATGAACTCTAAAAAAATTAGTGCTGCCGAAAAGTAAAATTTTACCATATATATATATATATATATATATATATATATATATATATATATATATATATATATATATATATATATATATATATTATATATATATAATATATATATATAATACAAATTAATATATTTATCCTTTAAAAGGTAGTTAACCGATATATATAATCGAACGAACAATGTAATCGATTTTTTTTCGATTATTTCAAGGCAATAGTGCGACAAGGTTGCCAATGTTTTTTTTTTTTTTTTTTTTTTTTAATAAAAACCCAAGTTAAATAGCAAAGATGTGAAAGAGTCAGGGTCTCTCGGCCTCAGCGGGGGACGACGGGGGGGACTTCGTCCCCCCCTCTGTCCCTCCGTCGGCTCAAGCCCCTTAAAAATATAAAAAAAAAAAAAATTAAAAATAATTAACATATAAAAATTAACATGATAAAAAAAAGCAACTTGTGGAAACTTTCGCGATCTTTCTATTGGGGTTTTAGCTAACACGTGACACTGCTGGGCTGCACGAGCAGATTTCTGCGATTGTCGATATAATGTCATTTTATGTAACTTCCTTTTAAAGGATAAGTGCCAGCATTTTTTCACGATATCGTATATATATATATCAAAAACGAAAGTAAATATATATATTAAATATATATATATATATATATATATATATATATATATATATATATATATATATATATATATATATATATATATATATATATATATATATATATATATATATATATATATATATAGGCACTTATCCTATAAAAGGAAGTTACATAAAATGGCATAATATCGACAATCGCGGAAACCTGCTTATGCAGCCCAGCAGTGTGACGTGTTATCCAATCAATTTCAAATTTTTGGAGCATAATTATTTTATGAAAATGCCGATCTTTTTTTTATGTAATTTTTTTTGTAAACTCATTAATTTTCGTCATAAAAAAATGTTGTTCACTCAAATAAACTTCTAAAATTAAACATGTGAAATTTTGTAAAAAAATTATACTCTTTCAAATCTTTGCTATTTACTCTGAGTATTCCTTTAGTTTAAAAAAAAAAGAAAAAAGCTGTTATTGGCAACCTATTTCGCTAATTGCCTTGTAAATTAACGAAAAAAAATCGATTACATTGTTCGTTCGATATATATCGGTTAACTACCCTTTAAAGGACAAGTTCCTATATATAATATATATATATATATATATAGTACATATAATATAATATATATATATAATATATATATATATATATATATATATATATATATATATATATATATATATATATATATATATATATATATATATATATATATATATATATTATATATATATATATATATATATATATATATATATTATATATAATATATATATATATATATATATATATATATATATATATATAGTGAAACTAAAGAAGTTACCCGCATGATATCTCGAAAACTAAGATAGATACAAGAAAACTGATAACATATATGGAATCAGCGTATGAAATTTGTATGGAAAATGAAAAAAAAAAATTTTTACTTTTTTTTTTAATTTTTTTTTATATCTCCAAAACTACGATAGGTACAAGAAAACTAAAAACATATTTAGAATCAGCGTATGAAATATGTATGAAAAAAAGATTTTTTTTTTTTTTAACTAAAAGAATACCCCAGGGTAAACCGCAAAGATGCAAAGAGTCGGGGTCTCTCGGCCTCCTGGGGACGACGGGGTAGGACTATTTCCCCCCTCCGGGGAGGGTCTCCGGAACCCCCGCTCTTTGGTATTTGGGTGTCGCGGGGTTCCTCCGCCCCTCCCCTACGGTGTATGGAAAATTTCCCCCTCTGTCCCACCGTCGGCTCGAGCCCCCTAAAAAAATTTATACGCTGA
>JABUQX010070588.1:2500-10000 GCA_015478945.1 Trachelipus rathkii | reverse complement strand
ATATATATATATATATATATATATATATATATATATATATATATATATATATATATATATATATATATATATATATATATATATATATATATATATATATATATATATATATATATATATATATATATATATATATATATATATATATATATATCAGTGCCGGCTTTTCCGTAAGGCAGCGGAGAGAGTGCCTCCTGTATAATTTGAGAAGTGTAGAGACCATAAAGGTGACCTCTTCTGCTCGTCTTATTTCAGTACTAAATACTTATAATATTCAATTTTGATTAAAAAAAAAAGTATTGTTTGAATTCTCATCAAAATATACATGGGAATTTAAAAAAATATTGTGACTGACGTTTTGTTTCATCCCTAAATACAAAGTCCAAGGTAATAACGTGCGAAATAAACGAAGGCAGGTTTCACAAGTCTTCCTTAGACTCAAAATGAAACGCGGCATTCTATTGCTAGAAGTATTTGACGTGTCCAAAGACAGTGAGAGGAACCGCCTAAAGGGAGGCATTGCGATGGTACCAGATGCAAAATTCATGTTCCATATTCCATAGAAAGGATGCACGATGGAACAAATGTTTGATATATATATATATATATATATATATATATATATATATATATATATATATATATATATATATATATATATATATATATATATATATATATATATATATATATATATATATATATATATATATATATATATGCTGAAAAATGTAACTAAATAAAAGTTGTCTTCATTAAATTTTAATGATTAATTCAATTTAGCTATAATTTATAAATGTTTAAAATTCTTAAAACAAATTTCACCGTTGGTACAATTACTTTCTTGACGAAATATTAATAAAAACCAGAGGAGATTTTTTTTCTGGAACTTCTTATTGGAGGTATGAACATAGTATACTTAATTTAAAGTTACACTTATTCAATTACTTATATTTACTTATAAAATTTTATGTAAACTCAGATAGAATATTAAAATTTAATTTTTAATTTAGATAAATTTTTTGGGTTTGGGCAATAGATTTATAAAGTTGCAATTTTTATATTTAAACATTAGCAAAAGACTCACAGTAATAACATTTTGTTAATTACCGTAATATTAATTTTTAAAATATTGTAGAATAAATATTAATATAACTAAGTATATTAAATTATCAAAAGTTTAAGATTCACCATATGTGATGCAAAAATAAGAAGCATATCAGCTTCTTTTTCAGGTGAGAGAATCTCTTTTGAGTTGTGCATGTAAGCAGTTAAACACATTCTCACTAAAGACACTAGGTAGAGAGGACCCTATTGGTACTAGGTGGGAGAGGACCTCACTGAAACCCTAGGGTGGGAGGACTCACTGAGAACAACACTAGGTGGGGAGGACCTCACTGAAGGCACTAGTGGGGAGGGACCTCGGTAGAACAAAATAGATATTAAAAAACATACCCTACGACACTAATTGAACAGGAGCATAAGATTTTCTTTGCAAGTTTCAAAGATATGGTGTTTCGTAACTTTCTTCTTTAAATTTTAAACCAATTGAATGAGTATGCCTATATATGCATTTATTGTGAAAAGTATGCTATATGTATAAACTTATCAACAGGTAATTTGAAGTTGGGATAATAGTAAGAAAGACTGCTCCAGCTGAATTTATGTCCAGACAGTTCAAAATTTTTTAGACTGGATTATCACGACCAATTTTATTGCCGGAGTTACAAGATAATATATATATATATATATATATATATATATATATATATATATATATATATATATATATATATATATATATATATATATATATATATATATATATATATATATATATATAGTGTGTGGGTGTGTGTGTAGGGTTTTAAACTTATTAAATTTTTCATATTTTACATATTTATTATAAACACTCATGTCGTTTTAACATTTACGGTTTTTTAGTGTGTGAATAATTTTACCTGTTTTTTTTTTTGTCTGTTTGTCTTTGTTGTTTTTAGTTTGGTGTGGTTGTGTGTGCGTGTGTAATGGCAGTTTTGCACAGGCGCGGGCTTTCTATAGACTTTACTAACATCCGCGGCTTAAACTCTAATTCTGCATCCGTGGAATACCACCTCTCTAACTCTAACCCTAACATTTTGCTCCTGTCTGAGACACAGATGGCTAAGAATTCATCCTCTAACTCGTTTAATGTATCCAACTATAACTCCTATTTCATAATTTCCGTCTAAAGGTGGAGTTTGTGCCTATGTAAACATAAACACCCCTGTAACACGTCTCGAGAACAACCTCCTAACTTTGATGTCTGTGGCTTAAAATCTTTCTTCCTTCTACTAATAATCTTGTTTTTCTGCTACTGTTCTCCTAACAGAACAGATTTTCACGCCTTTTTTGAATATCTTACTACTTCTCACGAGACTAATGGTATGGGGTCCTCTCATACTGTCCTTATTTAGGGGACTTCACCACACAACACTGAATGGTTAGTCCCTCTCATACCGATTTCTAGGTGGGGAGGAGCTGAATCATTCAGCATCAACGATCTTGGCAACTAATTAAAGAACCCACACGCATTCCGGATCGTCAACCAATCCTTGAACACACTTGACCTATGTTTCACCACTAGTCCCTCTCTCTTAAAATACACCACACCACTTTCGCTCCTATCGGAAAATCTGACCACAACCTTATATCTCTTAATTTTACTACTTTCTCTCCAACAGCTCTCCTGCCCTACTGTTTTTCTGGCACTTGATCGGGGCTGATTGGGGGCCTTGCGTTGCTTCTACGCTAACTATAATCAATGACTGCTTGGTCCCCGCAGACGCTTCGACTTCTGCCTACGCGCGGGGAGCTGTAATCTGATGGATGAGCGGTATTCATTCCTTCTTCGACTAAATCTTTCTCTCCTCATAACCCATGGTTTGATCGTGCTTGTTCTCTGGCCATTCAGGCTGAGACGTGTATCGGGAGTGGAAAAATTCTCGTTCTTCATCACTCTTGCTAATTTTCATTCTGCTAGAAATCGTTGCAGGGATACTCTTCGTCGAGCAAAAGCGGGCTTCATCAAACGAAAGTGGTACAACTTCCGGTTCTCCTAAAAAAAACTTTAAAAAATTCACAAAACATCTTCAACAACTTCTGTAAATCTGTCTTCCTCCTCTTATTCGCTCTGATGAATTTGTTGCTAATTCTCCAACTGAAAAGGCCAATCTCAGCCTCCTATTTTCCTCTAACTCAACCCTGGACGATTCTGGCATTCCTCACCCTCCTCCTTCTCCCTCTCAGGGGTCCTATGCCTTGCCTGTGATTACATTCGATCGGGTGCATGGGCTCCTGAAATCTACGAACGTTAGAAGGCGAGTGGCCCGGATGGCATTCCTCCCGAGTTTTGAGGGTGTGCTTCTGTGCTATCCCCGCCCCTCGTTCAACCATATTCCCTATGTCTCAATACTAACACTTTCTCAGTGTTGGAAGCACGCTCATGTCCAACCTATTCCGAAAAAGGAAGCCGTTCTGATCCTTCTAACCATCGCCCTATAGCTCTTACTTGCATTCTATCTAAGATCTTTGAAACTCTTTCTCAACTCTCATTTAGATCATCTGAACTCATTCACTTCTTTCCATCTAGCACACTTTTTAAGTACTGATAGCCCACTTAACATATACTTTCCTGGTCTTTACTGATTTATGCTTCCGCCCTTAGGAACTACGGGTAGAGATTTGCGTGGTGGCGCTTGACATATCCAAAGCATTTGACCGGTACACACCACTGCTCTCCAAGTCTCCCTCCTTTGAAGCCTCCTTTGCTTTTGCATTTATGTTCAGTTTCTTTCAACGTCAATATCGGCCGTTGTTGATGGGCGACTTCTTCTTCCTTTTCTGTCAATAGTGGTGTTCCTCAGGGTTCAGTCTTATCTCCCCTACTTTATTCCTACTTTTCATTAAAGATCTTCTCACTGCACATCTAACTCCATTCACTCATATGCCGATGATCTGACCCTTCATTCTTCAACTCATTTCCCAATTCTGCTCCTTCTTTTACTCTCTAGAATTGCCTCCCGTCTTAACCTTTCCGATTCTATTCGCTGATCTGGATAGAATTTCCGGGTGGGGTCGTTTCAACCTTGTGAAATTTTCTTTAAAAACCAAACTCTTACAAATCTCCCTCTCTAAGACACCTTCCAACTTTTCTATCTCTTTCGGTTCTCTCGTCCCTCCTGTTGACAATATAAACATCCTTGGCCTTAACATAAACAAAAATGTCTTGGAAACCTCACATCACAACGGCTGCTAGGGAGGGCCTCAAAGAAACTGGGGAGTTCTGTTTAGACTGCGAGACTTTTTTTCCTCTTCTCAGTGTTGTTCCAGCTATACAAGGGCCTCATCCGCCCTTATAATGGAGTAATGCTCTCATATCTGGGGGCTCTGGTTTCACCTGGCTTTTGAATAGGGTCGAGTCAAGGCCAAAAGGCTTATAAACTGTTCTGGCACTTCAGTTCTCTTGACCTCTATCTTTGTGCAAGTGCGATGTTGGGTGCTTTATCTCTTCTAGGTACAGCAGCGGCAGGTGCTCGAGGGAGCTTATCACTCGCGTACCTCCACCTTTACGTCGCCCTCGTAGAACTAGGGGTGCTGTGTCCGCACATGAGAGTTTTGTGTTGATGTGGGTAACTCCAGGCTAGTTCGCTGCGGTGCTTCCTTCTTCCCTGCCACATCTGTTCTCCTGTGGAACTCTCTTCCATCTTCTGTGCTCCCTGCTGAATTTAACTCCCACTTTTAAAAAGCCTGCGTCTGTGCTCATCTGCGTAATTTATATTAGTTGTTGAGTTCTGAGGTGTGTAACACCCCCTCCTTGAATAGGGCTCTGCCCGTGAGTGGTGGTGACAACTGTAAAAAAAAAAAAAACAGAAATATATATATATATATATATATATATATATATATATATATATATATATATATATATATATATATATATATATATATATATATATATATATATATATATATATATATATATATATATATATATATATATAAAGTGTATGTGTGTGTGTGTGTGTGGATTTATATTTTTGTATATTCGCTAAATAATTTTTAGAATATTATTATTATTGCTTATAAATCTTTTATTATAAACAATAAAATATTAATTTTCCATTTAATTTCGAATAGAACAAATTCTTTCAAAATCGCTCTCCCACTCATTCCACCAACCCCCTCCATAAAGACGCCCTAAGCCCCCCTTTAAAAAACATAAAATCTAATCGGGATGAAAACCGGCTCCGATGATGTCAATTAAAGGCCTAATCCCATCGAATTCGGGATTTCAAAATCTCTCTTACTATCTCCCTCCCTCCCTCTCTCTCTCTCTCTCTCTCTCTACGATGATTTTCTCTAATTTATTTCAATCAGGTTTTAAAATTACAAATAAAGGTAAGTGAATGATGATAGGAAATTACTTCCAATATATATATATATATATATATATATATATATATATATATATATATATATATATATATATATATATATAGTATATAGTGTATATATATATGTATATATATATATATATATATATATATATATATATATATATATATATATATATATATCAGCCCAGACAGGAAATTTTTCAAGCTGTGACTTTCGCAAGTGGTTACATTTCAAATGAAGTTAAAATATATATATATATATATATATATATATATATATATATATATATATATATAATTAGATAATTATATATCTATAATAGAAATAATAAAATAAATATATTATATATATATATATATATATATATATATATATATATATATATATATATATATATATATATATATATATATATATATATATATATATATATATATATATATATATATATATTATATATTATATGTATATATATATATATATATATATATATATATATATATATATATATATATATATATATATATATATATATATATATATATATATATATATATATATATATATATATATATATATATATATATATTCCTCATAAGAACTTTACCATCGTTTTATATAACAATTCCTAGTTTCCTTGCTTTTTGACTGAGGTGATTCAAAATATTTTCATTGCTGACTTCTGTGCTGAGATCTCGATGATTTGACAGTAAAGCAAGATCTGTAATGCGATCCTCTCCAACACTATTCCGCAAATACGTTTCCAGACGCCTTAAAGTTGAAAAGTTCTTTTTACTGTTGCGATGGATACAGGCAATACTGCTAAGATATTCACTAGAGTAGCAAATGTTAGGAACCCTCTTGTCATTTAGCCAAAGCAACACTGCAGTTTTTGTTTATTTTCTAGTACATATAGTGCTGTATACATATATACAATGTATCCGTGAGGGTCTGAAGGTTTTATAAAAGCGGCCGTTTTTTCAATATGTTTATAAGGTACATTGCACTTTCTGGTAAAATATACCGAAGTGAAATGAGTGGTTTCATGCGAGAGAAATCGATCAATCAACGAAAAAAATCAGATCATCAAAATAAACGGAATAAAACTGAGATGCGGTAATATGAATCTGATGTAGCACACAACGATGTTTCTGGAACTTGGTAGTTCTTGGAATTATTATTTCAATACCTAAGCTGTCGCATATATTTTCAGCCAGGGTTATGGTTTAAATTTCTGTCTGCATTTTTGTTATCTTTTCGAGAGTTAATAATGTCTTCAATTAAGTTTATTGTATTGACAATGTCCAAATGGACACTTGCAACTGTTTTGACAAGGTGTAGGTTATCCTAAAAAATTTACTTAACGAATAATGTTGTTATAAAATTCAAATTACTGACTGAATTTAACAAAGTAGCTTTCCGTGATAATTCACCAGGCCATTCTTTTATTTCTTCCAATGACGCAAGTATTGCTCAAGAGCCTGCAAGGAAAACTGTTTGCCGTTCACACCATCTGTCTCTTCGCACATCTTTTTGATCATTTTATAGTTTTTGTTACTAGAAACTTTTTATTTTATCTTCCAGAAGTTTTGTGCGCTTCTGACTCGATCGAAAAAAAGTGCATATTTCAGAAATGAATCCTAAGACGTTTGAATTGCCTGAATTTTAGAAGAGTCTGAGAGACATAGATTTAAATAATGTGCTACACAATAGAGCTTTAGGATACCCATTCCGAATAACAGATTGCACTCCTCGGAATTCGCCTCTCATGGAAGAGACTCCATCATATCCTTGGCCTCTTAAATTTTCGAGTTTTAAACTAAGATAGCCGAGTCTCCCCAAAATTACATTTGCCAATGCTTCCCTATCAAAAACCGGAACAAATGATAAAAATCCTCTGTTAAAGTAAAAGAGATCACTCATCACCACCAATCGCGTATACATTAAAGTGAAAACTGTTTGCCTGAAATATCCGTTGTCATCAGCTAATGCTGAAATTGTTTATTATCTTCTTCCCTATTTTCCTTTTGTATAAGCTGACTAAATTACTGTAGGATTTCA
>JABUQX010070587.1:37500-43363 GCA_015478945.1 Trachelipus rathkii | reverse complement strand
TTCTTCTTGACGAACAGTCATTATTTTTACAAGTATTCACTCAGATAAATTCATTATGAAAATTAGCAATATATATATATAGATTAATTGTTCATTGTGAGTGACTATACTGATCAAATACGCACTAGTTTCAATCTGTCCAATTTGGTATAAGTAGATACTCAAAAAATAAAATATTTGCAACGCACAATTCATTAGTTTATATTATACAATTTACCATCACAATAAATTATTGAATCAGTTCATTATTGACATCATCGGAACGTCCAGGACTGATTCAGTTCTTCTGTCCTTTCAAATATGATTCTATTCAATTTCCCACTATTCACTCAACATATTCTATTCCATAGTGCATTAAATCATAGGTCATTTATCAAAAATCCACTTGATGTCCATAGGTCATTATACCTCTTAAATGTAATGATCATGGTGATTCCGCCTGAAAATAAATAATTGGTATCTTTCATAATTGCTACATATATATTCTTTATATTCTATTTACTAAATTATGTTTGATTATGATTGTCTGCAGCTGTATAATATCAACGGGTAACGCTTAATCCATTATTGATATATAAACAGCTTTGGCAGCCGCCCAATATGCACTAATAAAAGAAATTAAGAGAATCTTAGACGTAGATTAATTGTCAGAGAATATATTGCCATCTGAGTGGATATATAAGCCTATCATGAGAAACGACCTAACGTTGAATTTTTTAGAAACCCAATAATGGAAAAGAGCTAGGTAAAAAACCAACATTACAAATTAAACTCATATTAAGAAATATATTATGTTTTCTGATAATACGTTTATAAACGTATTAATTAGGTAGTTTGTCTGATCTTCATTTTATCTATCGATTGATTGGCCAACATTGTTGAATGTTCGTCTCCTAAACTAACACTCTGTAAAAAACCGTCTCTTGGCAAAACATATAAGCGTTCAATTAATTTCGCCTACCACCGATATAATAGAGGGGGCAATGCCCCCTACTCCCTGTCCGCCCTCCGAGCTCTGATTTCTTCACTACCTTCTCCCCCCTCCTTCAATAATAAAATTATTACGATATTGCGTGAATTATATAATAAAATATATAATATATATACTATTATAATATATATATAATAATATATATATATATATAATATTATATATATATACCAATTATGTATATATATATATATATATATATATATAAGTATATATATCTATATATATATATATATATATTATATTATACTATATAATTTTGTATTATATTTTATATATATAGTATAATATGAAATAATAATATATATATTTATCAATATCATATATGTTATATATATATAATAATATATATATATATTATTATATAATCTGAAGTATAATAATAGACGATATATATTACATATATATAATACAAAATAATTGGTGACATTTCGTATATATTACCTAGTACTATATATATCATGATAGTACGTAGTATAACGCCTATATCTCTCTTTATATATACCCTATCTATAGCTCTATATATATTGGTAAAATATAGTATATGATTAAGTAACTAGTATATATATATATATAATGATATATGTATACCTATATATATATATATGTTTAAAAAAACATATATATTAAATATATATATATATATATATATATATAATATATATATAGGGGGAAAAGCGTTTATATATATTTCTGTTATAAGATTACTTATAATTTAGTGTATATTATATATACTAGGGATGACAATATATATATACTTATCTAATTACTCATTCACAGTAGAAAAATTATATTTATTTTTATATATAGAAGCATTTATATATATATATATATATATATACGGACTATAAATAGTAAATACATAGTATTATATATAATACAGCCCGTCTAGAGGATATATAAACCTAATATATATATATATTATAATAATATATTTCATCATAAACGCAAAGAAGATTTACACAAATAAATTTGTATTAAAGACTCACATTCATTTTACTTTATATAATTGTCATCTTTTGTGATAATTATATTATGCAAAAAATCAGCGCAATTTTGTGCTTTTATTCACAAAATTTATGAGACAGCCTGTAGTTCTAAGGCTTCTTTGCTTCTTTCTATAGAAAGGACTAAAAATGAGAAGTTAAGTTTAGCGCAGAGGAGTTGCAGTCATGTCAATCCTCTTGGCAAATGTTATAATTTAATTTAATGTTTTGTATTAAATATTAAGTCTTTATTTTATTTATCTATCATAGAGTTACGAAAAAATATAATATAGTCTATAGGATATATCCGTATATATAATATTTTTATACACCTCGACCAGAATTATAAAATTGACATATTACGATATTTATATATATCCTACAGCGAGACACTTAGTCACAGTACATCATACCATATATGGATTTTTTTTGAAGCTCTGATCAGTTTTCTAGGTACTTTATAAGTAGTAGTATCTATAAGTGAAATAGCTACGTAGCCTATGTACATAAGAGTTACATATTTCCTATATACTTACGTCTGCTAAGTTTTTACATTTGTATAGTGAAGTTATATATATTTATACTAGAGAGTAATTCTAGATATTATGTTCATCACGTAGAAAATACTAAATAAGGTGAATACGTATTAAACAGATATAGTTCGTATTACTGAACACCCGCAATTCCTGTCAGAGTGTAATGCCTGCGAATGAATATAAGAGACAGGCATAGAGTGAGGGTAGTTATGGAACATAATGTATTATATATATTGAATACGGCAGTCTCATATAGATTCTAGTGACGGTACATGATATATAACAGCATGTAGTTTTCGAACTTTTATTATAGCCTGGAGGATAGGCGATATACCTTACAGAGAAAAATAAATAAATAAAATAAAAATACCAAAAAGCTATAATAGTATATAATAATATATATATATCTAATATACTTTAATTGTAGTGTATAGTATATAAGGACTTATTAAGTAGACTATATAGTAGGACTAACTCAGCTATACTGAGGAATATAATTCACATAACCTTATTTAATATATTATACCCCCATAGTTACTCGCGGGCAGCATAAGCTATGTTCACAGCTCAATATATGACTATATCTATTACCTAAATACAAAAACTAGCACATTACACTACGTGTCGGTAATCAGTGATTGCTATAAATATTAATATTAGTACTATTATACTGTATTAGTATTCTAGTAGAGTAGCATATCTATATTGACATGTAGACATCGTAATCCAGCCTTGTGGCGAATTAAACCTAATATAGGTCACTCATTACTCCTTTATTTCATATCATTATACAAACTCTCACATAATTCACAATTTTTTTATAACCACGTGAGGGCTATCTATATAACACCATTTTATATTCATTGTGCTATAATTATTTTATATATAATATAAATCTTATAACTAAGAATCCGGGCTATGTGAGATATTGATATATCCTAAAATACCCGAGCCTTTGCCCAAGTATCCACTACGTCACTATATCATATCACGAATTTGAGTACTAGGTATATATATATATATATATATATATATATAATATTATATAATGATATATATTATATATATAAAATATATTATAAGATATAATATTAAAATTTATACTATATTATAATATATTAATATATATAATATATTTTTAATATTAATTAATAATATATGTATAATATATATATATATAATATAATATATATATATATATTAATATAATTAATTATATTATTATATATATTATATATATATAATAAGTGAATTAGATTATGAAATACAAACTAATAAGCAACAATAACATAATATAAAAAATGAGTATGATAATAGTATATTAATAAAATTTTCTAATTCTTCTCTATTACTCTCTCTCTCTATATATATATTACTCTATTTATTATATATATTTTATATCCATTATACTACTATACATCTCTTACATAATATATATATATACTATATATATATATATCTATATATTATACTATTTATTATCTATATTATATTCTTACTTCTCTCTCTCATTTACTATAGTCTCTCTCTATATTCACTCACTTATATCTCTTTTTACTCTTCTAAGCTCTTACTACTCTCTACTCTCTCTACTCTCTATATTAATATATTAATATATTATATATATAATATTAATATAATATATTATATATATATTAATATATATCAAATATATTATATATAATATATATTAATATATATATATTAAATATATATAATATATATATAATATATATATATAAGATTAATATATAATATAATTATATTATAATAGATAGATAGATAATATAGACATTAATTATGTATAATCCAATAAATTATTAATAATGATTTATATTTTATTTCTGTGAAAATATTATTAGTGTAGGTATTACTTTCATGAATATTTGTTATATATATATATATATTATTAGCACAATATACATTATATATTAGTATACCCAATATGAAGGAGTGTGACAAGAAAATGAAATATATTGAAATAATATTATATGCACTAACCCTAATAATGTCTTCAAACAGGTTTTCAGAGCTGGGTTAATATGGAATATTACTTATCGTGTATTTACTACTTTATAGGTAACTAAATTTATAATAATAAAAGTATATAAATATAAATAACATAAATATATACATGTATAGTAGCGACGCTCCTCTTGAAGTTAAAGTCAATCTGTATAACTGGTGAGCTTAATAACTGATATACTTACTTATATATGATATATATATTATATATTATCAATGAAAATAAGTCTCTGATATATAAATCTCTCTAATACCGGAAATCAATTCTGGCAACTACTATGTATTGCATCAACTAAATATATTCTATCCCATAGCTTATATTATTAACCTTATTTAGCTATCTGTGATAAAAAACCGCACAAAAAACATTTTATTTATATAATTGTAATTTTACACTATACTCCTTAGAATCTATAAATACATTGAAGAGAATGGTATAAAAACATTATATAAGTCTTGTCATTATCTATTAGAAAAACAAAAAAGTGATATTAAATTAAATATTTTATTATTTTATAAGCATAATAATATATAAATTTCTAGATGTCATATATGTTAAATTAAAGGTTGCTGATTACACTATAAAAAAAATATTGCGAGACATATATTAGTACCGTTATAATATAATGGATTATGTATATAGTATTATATAAATGACTATAAATAAAGAAATACTACCTAGTACCAGTGACATTAAATAATAGTATAAATATGAGTGATAGTAATGGATTATTCCTATATAGACAAATTAGCATGGCAGACAAGGCTTAATAGTAAAATATATATATATCATGAGAATGTTTTTGATAGGGTACTATATATTATAATACCCACTTTATTATTGTAGTATATATATACTATATATATATATATAGTGAATATATAGTGAGATATAATTTATGTTCACCCCATAAAGTATATTATATTACTATATATTATATATAATATATATATTATATAAGTACGTAGTACTATTATTACTTTTACCTACTATTTATCATTCTACCACATTATATTACTATATGGTATATGATTAGTCTCATACTACGCCTGACCGAAGAAATGATTAATTAATATTAACAAAGAGAAAAATGACTTCCTAAATTGACTACTTCTTGTTCATTTTTATTATATTATATAAATAATGATTTAAAAATGATGAGAATCATTGTATAGAGCTTAATAATATTTTTAAATTTTAATATATATAATATATATAATAGTATATATATCCTATCTTAAATATTTAAAAAATTAATAACAAATAAAATAAATATTTATATAATTATTATGTGGATAAAAATAATATATATATAAAAAAAACC
>JABUQX010070587.1:27500-32500 GCA_015478945.1 Trachelipus rathkii | reverse complement strand
TTGACACATGCGCGTTCATCATCAAACGGCAAAAATTAAAATACGACATCATCATATGGGTAATGTCACCGGTAACCCACAAGGTATGAGGGTGTGTGCGTGTGTCTCTTTGGGTGTCTTCACCAACGCGAGAAACGCAATACCATAACAGCTAACAACAACACAACAACAAACAAGGAAACGATACACAACAACTACTAACATACAAATCTCTCAACTAAACAAAACAATCAATCACAAAACACAACAACAACAACAACCAACAACAAGGGGAGTGTCTTTAGTGAGGTCAGAACAATACTGATCGCTGATAGGTTTGCCTGGCCATTTTATATTTTTGTGTATTACTACTAATTATGTATTTAAATATTTATCTGTTTGTCGATAAATAATTACTTTTATTACTTTTATTTTTTTTTATTTTGTCGATTCCTTTAATATTAATAATTCCATTTTGTAATTAGATGTTTTCTTTTCTATTAAGAAGAAAGATGTGGCGATTTGTGCGTCTAATTACCTTGATAATAAGGAGCCAAAATAAAGCCCGAGGATTTCATCTCCTACATTGTACTTATAAATATGCGATCGAGACTAAAATTTAAGTATCAGCACGTTCTGTCTAATGCGTTAAAAAGAAGGGTAATTGTTGTTTCTAAATGGATTATCTTTTTTTTAATAGTGTTTATATGCGACGTCGTTGTTATACTATAGTGGGACAACAGCTTACATTTTAATGAGGGAATTAGCATCTTTTTAAATATGTATCAAAATGGATTTTAGCACACACACACACACAAACATGCAGCAGAACACACCACAACACACACAACATCACCTACAACATCTCATAGTCATTAGAAAATATTTAAATATATTTAGTTAAAAATTAAATAATAATATTAATAGTGAGTAGTAGATATAAAATACAATAATTTTATTGTACATAAAAATATAATATTCAAAACCAAGTTAGGAGATAGCCAAGTTCGTCGAACCATTTAAGGTCTATATACAATTAACTATATATCTATATACTTAAATATCTTTGATATATATTTATGAATGTTAATCAATTTTGATTCTAATTGAAAATCGAATTATCAATTATAATTATATAACATTTCAGTAGTAGTCCTTTAGACCAGATTGTAGAGAGGAGAGTGAAAAAAGAGATAGAGAAGAGATGTTAGATGAGGGAACTATGATAACTAAGTCAGTCACATTTTATGATATATGCTTATAACGATAATATTTTAAGCATTTACTAACACACAAAACTATTGCGCACGCTACGTAGTGACTATAAAAATAATTTATATTATATATCTTCCATAAATAATCTGAAAAATATACTTATAACACTAGATTAATATTTAAAGTGATTATTATATCCTAGTATATATAAGTATAATATTACTATCACAGTGAGGTAAAATATAATATATGTATATATATATATACTATACTAAATAAATAAAACTTTTTTATCATTTATATAAATATTAAAATGTACACACCTCACGAATATTGCCCTATTCAAAAAGGGGAACTTCTCTAGGTAAATGACACCTATGATCCAGACGTGGAAAAGAACCCTGGGCCTTATAGCTCGCAACTGTATATAAAAGTTAAAAATTAAATTTATATTCATTTCTTATGACTCAATTTCTTGGGTTTATATAAAATTTGAGTATTACACCAAAGTTGTGCACATTAAATATTTAAAATTAGTGATTTTTAAAAAGATCATTTATAAAAAATTTTTTATAAATTATTTTTAAAAATGAATATATTCTTTATTAATCGAAATATATTCGTGTGTGAACTTTCAATTCTCCGTTCTCCAAGGTTTTGCAAAAATTATTAATGCAAATCATAATTGCAACAAAATATTGTGCAATGTTATTAAAAAATATTTAAGTGTTAACAGACTTATATATGCAAGAAACTAAATATAAATAAGTATTATTATAATA
Source organism: Trachelipus rathkii (assembly GCA_015478945.1). NCBI lineage: Eukaryota > Metazoa > Arthropoda > Malacostraca > Isopoda > Trachelipodidae > Trachelipus > Trachelipus rathkii. Next base: position 30,524 of record JABUQX010070587.1, on the reverse strand, counting down.
TATATAGTTAAAGGAAGTATATAAATTTAGTAAATTGAGTACAACCCGTCTTTCAATTGGGCTCTGCCCGTGAGTGGTATGATTAACTAGTAAATATATAATATAATATATATATATATTATATAATATATATATATATATATATATATATATATATATATATATAATAATTAATTTATATTATATATAAGAAAGATTTTATTTATTACATAATATTTTAAATTATATATATATATTATTTTATTATTTAATATATATATTAATACAATAATATATACTATTATTATATATATATATATATATATATATTTATTATATATAATATATATTAATATCATATTATATATATATATATATATATAATATATATATATATATATTAATATATATATATGATATTATATAATATATTAATTATATATAATAATATATATATTATATATATATTATATATATTATAATATATATAATAAATTATATATATAGTATATATTATATTATATAATATTAATATAATATATAATAATATATATATATAGTATATATATTAATATATAATTTATATATATTAATATATTACATAATAAACTTAAATTACAGTTATAAGCTTATAAAGGTTTATGATAATATAATATTTTATTTTATATTATATTTTATATAAAATTATAGTATATGATATAAATAATATAAGTATAAATATTAAATTTTTATTTTACTATGAATATTATTTAAAAAGATATAAAACTATAATATTATATACATATAATGTTTTACATTGTAATAAACCTATAGAATATATTAAAAATTTTATTTTTAATTATAGCAAATATATTCTTGAGAGATAAATAAATAAATCAAATATAAAAGCTGATTAAATAATATCTGAAATATATATTGTAATTAATAATATTATAATTATTTAAAAAATAATAAAAATTCGCATATAAATATATATATATAATTTTGGAAATTTTAAAATAATAATATTCAATAATAAAGAAATATTCTTATATATAATATATATATATATATATATATATGCAAATACCTCTAATTAAATGGAAACCTTAGATATTAAATTGCATTAAATTATGAGATAAATATATATAAGTAACTATATACTATATATATATATATACAATTATATATCATATATATATATATATAATATATATATTCAAATTTTTTTATTTTGAGATATGATTCCAAAACGTGACCCAAAATTTCAAAATTAGTTTCTTTGTACATACAGTAATTGTTTTGGTGATAATGGAACTTTATTGACGAATAACGGGGATGGTGGATAATTGACCAAAAAAGTTCAACAAGAATTATCTTTATGTTTGGAGAATCTCTTAGAAATACATAGAATATTCCTCCCTATGTACGTGCCCTCATATTCAAGTATAAATTTCATACTTCTCAAAAAGAAATAAAGAAATGTAATTAATAAATCATTATTCATGAAAAACACGGTTTAACTACGGAATTTTTTTTATGAAAGTATTTATAAGAAATCATTTTCATCTAACTTAAAGAAAAAACCTTACACCACTCACAGTTAAATGAATAGCCTAAAGAGACCTTGAATGCAAAATTGCGTTCCATTAGAAGAGTGATATTGATAGATTAATATGATCTCTCTCTCTCTTCTCTCTTCTCTCTCCTCTCTCTCTTCATCTCTTCTCATCTACATATATATCAATATATATATTATATACTATATATATAATATATATATATAATATATATATTATATATATATAAATATATATATTATATAATATATATATTAAAATATTATTTAATTATTAATATTAATATAATATATATAATTAATATATATATTATAATAATATTTAATATAAATATATATATATTAATATAATATATATTAGATGATATAGTGATTATGAGGATGGTATCAGTTAGTGTATAAATATAAGCATACGTATGGATATATATATATAAATATAAATTTATTATATATTCAACACATTTAAAGCGAATCATCCTGCTTGATTACGCTGGTGCCCATCATCTGCAAACACTCGTTACTGGAAATCGTTCGGTGATACTTGTGCTCATCTTGACTCACTAATCACTCCCCTGCTTGTAATGAAGTAGCTAGATTGTGTCAGAAAGATCAAATACTTCGCTCAGCATTTATCACATTCTCTATTGCATTCCCGCATTTCTTTAATGCTTAGTGTCTCTCCTTGATTAGGACAGTTTGCTACAGATCTGAGACCTAAAGTAAAACTAATTGCACGTATTATTGATTCGCTAGAATGTCAATAAAATTCATACCGAAATTTATGACTTATAGGTATACAAAAAACTACTGTCTATTAATGTCAATGGTTGCTACAGTGTAATCAATCATATAAGTACTTAATTGAAATGATCTTTTCAGCACTCTCGAAGTAAATATAACTTGTGTGATAATTAAAAAAATGTAAACACAATATAAAGACAAGGCTTAATGGACTATTTAGTAAGAGTATTCATTAATAATAATTAAGTTAAGTAAATAAATGATACACGAATTTAAAACCAAATGTAATTTGCGAAATTTCAGGCTACGAAAATTCCAAAGGTTACGTCATAATGCTAGTTAGAATTTAGAATTATTATACCACTCAGACTTCTATATATAAGTAACTTATTAAACCACCATTAAAATATTAATGATATTTATACTGAGGGTATTCTCAAATTAGTATATATTTAATTTTTACTCCCCTCATGACACAAATAAATATTTTCTAAAAAAAAATACATGACTGCTTGGACTTGGTAGCTGTATTTTATTTTAAAAACCGAAGTTAAACTTTTTATATCCTGCATTGATATTTAAAACTCACATATAATGCTATAATCATATGGTTCGTACTTATCAAACCACGAGCATTCATAATGAATATATTTGATTGAGGATTTTTAACATTATATAAAAATACTCGGTGTTATATTATGACAAATAAAAATATAATGTAATAAAATAATATACCCACATTAATA
>JABUQX010070587.1:7500-17500 GCA_015478945.1 Trachelipus rathkii | reverse complement strand
GCATTTGGAGTTTCGGGAGAAAATGAGAATGGTAGAAAGGTTATTTATTGATTTCTTCGAGGAAAGATGTATGTGTGTAGGTAGTATATTTTTCGAACAGAAGAGTATCCATACGTGTGCGAGAGGTGAAGTAGGTGAATTGAAGTCGAAGTGAAAAGTATGATTGATTTTGTTTTGGAGAAAATTAAATGTGAAATATGTGATGGATATGAAATGAGTGACGGGATTGGGGATGGGATTATCAGATTATTATATTATTTTATGTTAAATTATGTTTGTGGAGTATGGATGAAGTGGAAAGAAAAGAGGAATGTAGTGTGGAGAATTAAGAATGAGATGTTAGGTGAACAGAATTATAAATAAAAGTGTGTGAGAGCACTTGCAAATAATTAAGATGAATGTGAACAAGATGAAACTGAATGAACCTGGAAGCAAATGTGGGAAGCATTTGTTAGCAGTGAAAGGGAAGTATGTGAATATGCTAAAATAGGAAGTAAAAATAGAAATATTGAGTGGTGGTATAAAGAGGTGTTGCAAAATAGAGGCGTGGTTGAATGTGCTAAAAGCGATGATTACCGAAAAAAGGTGTATTTAAATTTACAAGTAGAAAAAGAGGAAGATTAAAGGTTCCATACGTAAGAGGAAAAATGAAGAACGTGAAAATGTGCTAGTGGAATGAATGAGACTTAAAAAGGAATAAGAAACTGTACTGAAAGGAAGTACGAATTGTTAAGAAAGAGAGTAAGGGGAATCTTTGATGAAAAATGAATAGGGATGGTATTTTTATGAGTGACAAACTGGATGCTAGGAGAGGGTGGAGAAAAAACTTCGAAATTCTGCATAATATTGGAAGTAATGAAAAGAAGATAGTGAATGGACGTGGGTCTGATGGTATAAGAAGAAATAGGTAATTTGGGGAGGATGTAATAGTTAGAGTGAGAAAGTTAAAGAATGGTAAATCAGCAGGTATAGATAGAATTACAGATAAAATGTTAAAAAATGGAGGCGAGATTGTGATTAACTGGATATGGAAGTTGTGCAACAAAACTGCGTGGAAGCTATAGTTTCGAATGATTGGAGGAAAGCAGTGATAGTGGCCTTGTATAAGGGTAAAGGAGGCAAGGGGATCTGTAGAAACTATAGGGTTTAGGGAAGTTATATGCTGGTATTTTTAGTTGGAAGAGTGCGTCGAGTGACTGAGAGGATGATTGGCAAAGAACAAGGTGCATTTAGAAATTGGTAGAAGATGTATAGACCAAATTTTTATATTGAAGCAAATGAATGGGAAAACGAAACAGAAGATGAATAAATTGTATTTAGGTTTTATAGACCCACAACAGACGCATAACACGATAGATTGGGAAGCTTTGTGGCAGGCATTTTGATATATGGTTTTGTTGACAGGATTCTCAATGAAATCAAAAGTATGTATGTCAATACAGAAGAGTTTGTAAGAATAAATGGAGTGGAAAGTGAATGGTTTAATATTGATAGTCGAGTGTGGCAAGGATGTCTTTTGTCTCTATGGCTATTTAATTTGCATAGGAATATGGTGATTAATAAATTAGTATTAGATGTTGGTAGGTAAGGGTGTTAGATTGATTGATCAAGGAAGAGAGTGGAGGGTGCCCTGTTTATTGAACACATATGATTTGGTTTTGTATGGCGAATCTGAAGAAAGTTGAGATAATTGGTAGAGGGATTTGGCAGGGTGTGTAAAAAGACGGTTTGAAAGTAAATGTACATAAGAGTAAAGTGGTTGAGGTGGGTGAGAAAAGTCCGTGGCTGGAAATCATGCTCGACTGTGAGCAATTGGAACAAGTATTTGTGTTTAAATAAATATGCTATATATTGGATAAAAGGGGGAACGGATGATGCCGAGTGTAGTAGGAAAGTTGTGAATGATAGGATGGTGGCTGCTACAATTAAATCCTTGGTGAATGCAAAGAAACTAAGTTTTGAGAGTCCTAGGGTGCTGTGTGAGGATATGTTGTTACTTGTGTTAATGCTTAGTAGTAAACTTTGGCCTGGAATAAGAGGTATGGATCTAAAGTGCAATCTGTTCAGATGGATAATCTTATGGATATGTTAGGTGTGAGAAGAATTGATAAAATGGAAGACTGAACTTATTAGAGAGTTGCGTAAACTGACTGATAGTTGGTTGGTTAAGTGGGTATATTGTGGTGAGTGTATTGGGAATCGACCAGCTGGGAGATCGAAGAAAAGTGAATTGAGTCAATAAAGGAGTGTCTGAAGATATGGAATGGGGGGGGAGGGGTTTTCCTTTCTATTTACGTCATGATCTTCAGCTAAACTATTTCTTCTAATCTATTCTAAACTTCAGGAAATATTATATTATATATATATATATTATATATTATATAATATTATATATAATATATATAGTAACTATATATATATATATATATATATATATATATATGTATATGTATATATATATAAGTATATATATATAATATATAATAATATATTATATATATATATATATATAATAGTATATATATTATAATATATATATGATATATATAATAAGTATATATATATTATATATTAATATATATATATATATAATTTATATATATATATATATATATATATTATATTATATATATATATATATATATATATAGTATTATATATATTATTATAATTATATATATATATAATATATATATATATATATATAATATATATATATATGATATATTATAATATATATTATAATATAATAATATATTATATATACCAACAATCCCGAAGAGCTTTTCGCTCTGTCCGTAGGTCCAGCGTTTCTCCTTCTGCGCCGAAACTTCGTTAACCAAAAACCACTCCAGAAGGCCATTTACTGGTAGCATGGTTTGGACGCCAGTCCTCAAGTTAAACACACACTCAGGTAGGGTTTTCGCCCTTTCAGTAGATACTAGCATCTTTCTCCCCATTAGGCCTGCAAACCTGGCTCTCCTAGAGCCCTCAAGGATCATAAGATCCCAACGCCTGGACCAAGAGTGATTCAAAACAAAAGGAAAGGACCGGTTGCTAGCCGCTGTCACCCTATAACCATTGCGAAGATCTTTCATATGTGCTGAACCCGCGTCGAAACCCACACACAATCATCATTCCCTCCTTTGACTGCGCTGAAAAAACATCACTATATATATCAGTAATTATATATATATATTATTATTATATATATATATATATAATATATATATATAATATTAATACTATATATATATATATTATATATATATATATATATATATAACAGTAAATGCGAGATTTTATTGTAAATATTTTTAAACTTCGAAATTTTTCAGTCAACCCGTTATAAATTTAATTTTTTCAACTTTTTTGAACTTATTTTAATACACAAGGATAATATAAATATTTTACTATTTATTTACCAAACTTCAAAGTATTGTGTGGCAGTATTTGACAACAATGACAGATTTGGTAAATTATTCAGTGTTTATTATATTTTTACGTTCAGTTGCTGTCCTGCTTTCACGGGAGTTGTGTGTGTTAGCGATGTTTTACACCTTTTATTATTTGTTATAATTAGTGTATACTAGTGTTTTATTGTATTATTTTAATAATAATACCATTATTTTCAGATATTTTGGTAGTTTATAAAAGTGATCAAATATGGGTAAAGTTAGTGATTTGAGTCCACGGAAAGTCGGACAGATTAATGTGTTATTGCAAGTGAGCAACTTAAAACAGAAAGAAATAGCAGCAAAACTTGGGGTTTCAACTCAAACAGTTAGTAATATTAAGAAGAAATTGAAATACGGTCACAGTTTGAGCTCAAATAGGGTTGGCAAATGTGGAAAGAAAAGAAAAACAACACCCAAAGGGAAAAGAAAAATAGTTCAAATGGCTCTGAAAAATAAAAGACTATCATGTAGGAAGCTTTCCAATGTTCTATCAGCAGAGGGGATTATTATTTCTAGAAGAACCGCCAATAGGAGGTTATTAGATGCTGGATTAAAAGCCTATCGTCCAAGAAAGAAGCCTAGACTAACTTTAGAAATGAAACGGGCACGTAATGCCTGGGCTCAGACTCATATTCATTGGACTTCTGAGCAATGGGAGCAGGTAAGAGTTGATCAGATAGCTATTATTTCTTTTATCACTCATAAAAGAGCATTTGTTATTAGTAAAATCGCAATGACACTTGAAAATATCATTATTACTGAATTATCAACCATCTATGGTTTAAAGTCATGAATTTCTGTACTTGTTTGACTACTTGCATCATCTTCTATGCTTTTCCTACTTTTCATATTGTGTTTTATATTGCTCCAGATTGTATTCTCTGATGAATCCAACATTGCTGTGCTTGATGATCGTGTGCAGAGCGTGAGAAGGCGATCAGGTGAGGAATTTAAACCCAAATGCCTGAAAAAAACGATAAGATTTCCACAGAAAATCATGGTGTGGGGTGCCATTTCTGTTCATGGCCCAAGTCAATTGATGATTGTTGAAGGCACCATAGACCAGCATAAGTATATAAATGTACTACAAACTCGTTTACTACCTCAAACAAGGGATTGGTTTGGCTATAGACCTTGGATTTTTCAACAGGACTCCGCCCTGTGTCATTCAGCGAAGTCAGTAAAGAGATGGTTCGCACAGAATGGCGTAGAGGTACTTCCATGGCCTGGAAATTCACCTGACATGAACCCTATTGAGAGTTTGTGGTCCGTGTTGAAAGATGAAATACACGATGTTCCAATTACGACCAAAGTAAAACTCATAGAACGTGTTATTCAGGTTTGGTTTCATTCTGAAAAAATCCGAAATTTGTGCAGAACTTTAATTACTGGCATGCCCAGTCGCGTTAAAGCACTTGCGGGTGCCAAAGGTGCCCAAACCAAGTACTAAAATATTTATATTGTCCTGATGTATTAAAATAAATTCAAAAAAATTGAAATTAATTAAATTTCATAACCTTTTTATTCAAAAAAAGCAAATTTTTAAAAAATCCCAATAATAAACTATGCGTACTAATATATAATTATCTATATAATATATATTATATATAATATATATATATTATATATTATATATATTATATATAATATATATATATCTATATATATATATATATATATATATATATATATATATATATATATATATATATATATATATATAAAATATAAAAAATATATATATATATATATATATATATATATATATATATATATATATATATATATATATATATATATATATATATATATATTATATATTTTTATCTTTTTTTTTATATATATATATATATATAATATATATATATATATATATTATATATATATATATATATATATATTATATATATATATATATATATATATATATTATATATATAATATACATATAAATACATATGAAATCACTCACTTGTCTACGACTAATTAAAATTTTTGGTGCTTTGTTAAAAACCTACAACAAAATAAATACTTGGAAAGATTTAATGAAACCAGAAAACTTTAATAAAATTTCAGCTTTATTCGTAGGGTAACTTAGCACTAAATTCTCACTCATACACATATACACATAATATTAATAATAATAATAATAATAATAATAATAATAATAATAATAAATAATAATAATGAGGCTCGATAAGGGTAGAAGAGTTATTTTTACGAATTATAACAGATTAATGATCATGATAATTTAATAATAATATTAATAATAATATTAATAATAATAATATAATAATAATAATAATAATAATAATAATAATAATAATAATAATAATAATAATAATAATAATAATAATAAAAATAATAATAATAATAATAATAATAATAATTATAAACTAATAAGCATAATTTCAAATCTGTTTAAAAAAAGCAGACCGAGAATGTTAAAAAAAAATAATATAATTAATAATAATATAATAATATAATAATAATAATAATATAATAATAATAGTATAACAATATTTTTGAAGAATTAATCAAAATGTTAATATTAATAATAATAATAATAATAATAATATAATAATAATAATAATAATAATAATAATAATAATAATAATAATAATAATAATAATAATAATAATAATAATCTACGGTGGAATTTATACAAAAAATCAACAACCAAAAATTCTTGAAACAAACCACCTAGTAGTCTCCCTTGATGTCGAAAGTCTATTTACAAAGAGTCTTGTGATAAAAAAATCACGATATCTCCTATCAAAATGAATATTTGGATTTTTTGAAGTGTAACTTTAATATATTAATCCTGAATGTTTGCAAAAAAATCAATCAAGTGGTTTGAAATTTAGGAGGGGGGAATCCCAAGTTCTGAATTTTTTACTTATTCCACTAAAAAGCCCATAAAAGTTTCATTTTTCAAGATATTTCAAAAATAATTTCACGAAAGTACGTGAATATAATGTAGTAATAAAGATATAATCATTTATCTTTGATATTAAAAAAAAATAAAAAAAAAGATAAATATATTATTTGAGTTTCATAATTTAAAAAAAAAAATTCAAGGTCATCACTTCAATCAGACCTATCACTAAAATGACGATAACTTTTAATAAAACTTTGTGAACATCTTCTAGGGTCAATATGGAAGGTTTCTGGAAAGTTTTATCATTATAGGGAGAAAACTTTTTTTTAATGATTTTTTATCTCAGTTGATATGGGGAAAAAATAAATTTTGAGAAAAACGCAAAAATAAAAACTTGAAATTTATTCCCTCTTACAGAAAGTAAAAAAATTTTATAACTCTTTATTTTTAATTAATTAATTAATTAATAAATAATTAATTAATTAATAATAATTAATAATTAATAATAATTAATAATTAATAATTAATTAATTAATAATTAATAATTAATTAATAAATAATTAATTAATTAATTAATAAATTAATTAATTTATAATTGTAATTATTTATCCCTCGTGTGTCCGGGCTTGAAAAAGTGCATGCAAGTCCGGGTTGGGTACTTTTTGACCCAACCCATATTTATCACAAATTTATTACTTTTATTAACTTTTTCGTTACGGGTTATGAAAACCAGTCCTTTTAGAGTGTTTCTAATCTGACCCAAAACTACGAAGGATATGAATAATTATATAAAATATACTTTCAGGCTCCGGCTCCCGGCCTCCGGCTCCAAGGCTCAATTTAAAAAATTTTTATCTCCGACTTCGGGCAGACTAATTTTTACTTCCCCAAAAAAATATTTCAAAAAAAAATTATTCATTGATAAAAGGGAATACTTTTTCTCCGACTCCGACTCCGGCTCTGACTCTGGCTCCGGAGTTCAATTTAAAAATTGTTCAGTCGGCGAATTCCGAGCAGAAGGTATTCACTTGAAAAAAAAAATTATTGATAAAAATGTATACTCCGGCTCCGGCTCCGGCTCCGGCTCCGGCTCCGGCTCCGGCTCCGGCTCCGGCTCCGGCTCCGGCTCGCGGCACGCCTAAATTTCGAATTTGTTCAGCTCCAACTTCCAATAAAATTATTTTCAAAAAATGCCAATAAACGTTCTTTAAAAAAATTATAAGCGCTGACTCCGGCATTACTCCGGCGTGAGTCCGGAATCCGGCTTCGCGGCTCGGCTCCGCTCCGGTCTCGGCTCGGGTCCGTTGCGCGGCTCCGGCCGTCCTCCGGCTCCGGCTCAATTTCAAAAATTTTAATCTCCGACTTCATGCAGATTAATTTTTATTTCCCCCCCAAAACATTTAAAAAAAAAAAAAAAAATTTATTGATAAAATTGTATACTTTTTCTCCGCTCCGATCCGGCTCTGATTCTGGCTCCGGATGCCCATTAAAATTGTTCAGCGGCGAATTCGGGCAGACCACATTTCACTTGAAAAAAAAAATTTATTGTTAAAAATGTATACTTTTGCTCGCGGCTCGGCTCCGGCCCGGCTCAGGATACGTTCAAAATTGTTCTTAGTGACCTCGTACAAACACTTTCAATAATTCTTTAAAAAATTAATACTTTGGACTCCGGCCTGACTCACGGCTCCGGCTCGGCTCCGGCTCAAATTTCAAAAATTTTTATTCTCCGACTTCAAGATTAATTTTTACTTCCCCCCGAAAATTTTTTTTTTATTTAAAGATATAATTTATTTGATAAAAATGTATACTTTTCTCAGCTCCGACTCCGACTCCGACTCCGACTCGCTCTGATTCTGGCTCCGATGCAATTCAAAATTGTTCAAGCGCGAATTCGACAGACAACATTTCACTGAAATGGTCAATGGTCATTTATTGATAAAACTGTATACTTTGGCTCCGGCTCCGGCTCCGGCTCCGGCTCGGTCCGGCTAGGGGTCCGGGTACTTACTACGGTTTGCATTCAAAATTGTTCTGTTCCGGGTGACATTGCACCTGAGGAGAGATTGGACGTATCTGTCTCTCAGAGAGACCAGATTCCGAAGATGAGCACTAGAGGATCTTGATAACTCTCTATCTTCTCGTGTGAGAGGTCGTTTCGCCGCGCTCTGGCTCTGATTCACCATTTATATGATTGAGATAAAGATCCTGGGTGAACCTCTGCTCTTGTTTAGTGATGTAAAATTTCCATTTTCCATAAAATAAAATTAAAAAAAACATTGTTGTTCATGGACAGTTGAATTATAATTTCGAACTTGAAAATGAATTTTTTAGTTTGACACCTCTTAAAAAAAATCATATAATTAATACATTTTACGGATTTCCTAAAGTGGACGAAAATCAGACTCTTAAACCAATAATAATTTTTCTAATATTAGAATAATAAAAAAAAAGTTAAATTTTTTGTTTTTACTCAAAAAAGTTAGGGTTCCACATATACAGACTCCCCTTGTTTACAAATGTTTCAGTATATGAAACTATCGATATCATTCTGAAAAATGTATATCATAATGAAAATATTCCGCCCCCAAACCTAGATAAAGAAATTTTGAAAACACTGCTCATAACTTGCACCACAAAAACGCCTTTTGAATTTAAAAACAAACTTTGGATTCAAAAAAATGGAGTCTCAATGGGATCGCCCTCGGACCAGCATTCACCGACTTTTATATGTCTGAAATAGAGAAAAAAATTATCAAAGAAAATAACCTTTAACCCCTTTTTTTACGTGAGATACCTTGATGACACATGTGTCATTTTTAAAGATCATAACAGCGTTCAAAATTTTATCCACAAACTTCAGACCAATAGCAAATTAAAATTTACATATGAGGAATGCACAAACAATAAATTTAATTTTTTAGATGTGAAAATGAAAATAACCAACGATGGCACAATTGAAAGAGATATTTACGTTAAAAACATCGACAAGGGAGTCTATATGAAATTCGATTCATACACACCTCTCGCCTATGAAATATCAATAATTAAAACACTTATACACAGGGCCCACAAAACAACATCTAATTGGGAGTTCTTTGATAAGAATAAAAAGAATATGTAAGCTATTAATTAATAATGATTTTCCTCAATATTTAAAAGAAAAAAACGCTAAAAAACATCAAATATATGGACTTATTCAATTATATATATTTATAAATTATTATATATATTTCATATATATATATATATATATATTATATAATATATATATATACTATATATATTATATATATAATATAAATATATATATATATAAATATATATATATATATTATATATATATATATATGCCCACTCTTGAAGGGCCCAGCCCGTGAGTGGTGGCGATCTGTAAAGAATATATATATATATATATATATTATATATATATATATATATATATATATATATATATATATATATATATATATATATATATATATATATATATATATATATATAAAATATATACTATAATATATATATATAATATAATATATATATATAATATATAACTTGATAATTTATTTCAAGAGCGAAGAGGTTGGACCAATAATTGAAGAGGAATCAAAATTGAAAATTATTTTAAAGAAACACGTAAAAGGTAAACAAATGAAAC
>JABUQX010070587.1:0-2500 GCA_015478945.1 Trachelipus rathkii | reverse complement strand
ATATTTTTCTAAAATATCTGACGCGGTATATACCTTTGTGTATACGATCAAAGCTTAAAGAAATGGTGACTCAGGTCATAAAAAAGCTATGCAGAGTGCAAAAGCTCGAGGAGAGAGAGAGAAATCATGAACATTATACGAGCTGCGGGGTGGAGAGATTATGAAGCACATGAATTTGTCATCTCTCTTACATCTGTATAAGTGTGAGATTATTATACTAGTGTTCTCTTTATGTTTCAGCTTATCTCAGTTTGTATAGATTTTTACAATAAGGACCTGCCTTCAAAAAATTAAAACGTATAAAGGATTTTAATTCCATTAGGTACTATAAACTCATAATTCAAAAATTAGAAATTCCGAAGGATATTAGTCTGAAGTTAAGCAATATTGAATATACTTCCACCAGTGTCGTTATGGTGGAGCAGATTGATGGAGAGTATCTATAGAGATGGTGACTCAACGCGCAGGGAGGAGGAGAGGGAGTCGCTCGGGCGTATATAGTATGAAGAGTGGTGTCATATCCAACACGGCGTTCATTTCAATTTGTTCTGTAAAGGAACTTTTGAACTGGAAATTTACCTCCATGGAAGTTTGAATGGGTATCATTATTCAATGGGAATATCTTGGTTTCTTGATTTCATTCTTTCAAACATTTTCTACAAATGCGGAATTTCATCACTAGACTAGGATATATATAGCTCACCATACACGTGGAGGAGAGAGATCGAAAATGACACTATGTTGTTTCCTCCACCGATAATATGCGAGTATCAGTTAACGAATAAGATAGAGCTTCTATTTGGGAGTTAGTTGAGACCGGAGTCCAACCATGCCGCGAGTGCTAACTCTTATCCACTGAACTTCTTTCATTAATTGAAATTTTGGGAACAATGCTGAAGAGATGTTTAAAGCAACATGAGTTAAAAAATTAAACAAAACTTTATCAGATTGAGCAATTAATGAAGTTAGGGAAATATTTTTCTCTAAATGAATAGGGTTTTTAAATTGATAATTAGCAGAGGTAAAAGTACAACCATGTTAAAATATAAAAAATAAAATTATTTATATGCTGTACTGAATGAGGTCTTTCGCAGGAAATAGAAGCTCTAATTTTTTCTGCAAAAGATATAATAGTGAAATGTCCTAGGGTTACTGTAAAAGGTTCTTTTGATTTAAAGATAGTTATAGGACAAGGTTCTTTCGATTTGAAAATAGTTATAGGACATGAAGAAAAATTAGTAGTATAGTTAAGCAAAAGCGATAGCAAGCATGTTTTGTCATCAATGGATGTAAAAGGTTGTGATTGAGGGCAAACTGCTGTTTTCCCTATGTTACGACAATAATCGTGGACCGAATTTCGTAAATAAGTATATTTTCGCTGACCATAATTAACGAAAAGATAATTATTCGGTGTATTATACATTATTCGAACGGACGTTTCATTAAATGGAATGAATGTTGGGAATGGAATTAACTTATATGAAATAAATTTCTCATTTGAAATGAATGGAATTAATGTGATTAATTCAAATGGATTAGTGGTTGATTTTATAGTCCATGAGTATGTCAAAAATGAATGGTATGTTGTTGCTTCTAATGGTATGATAGGATGTAGTTTTGTGGTTTTTGTCATTTCTAGTATGTATGGTAACAAAAAGATTGGTGAATAAAGTTGGTCATTAGTTATCTTGTTTTTCGCTAATTGTAATGAAGTGATAACTAATTGATGTATCATTGTAATACTGTTAACTGAATGTTCAACTAATGTAAGTAATGATTTTATGCTTCCCAACTGGTTAAGTATGTTATGGGTTGCAAGTGATCTGTTTTGAAATTCAATTAATTTTTGTAGGTTAATTTGAAATTCTCCTAATGTTCGGGTATTTGACTTTAACTGTTCTTTAAGCTCATTAATTAGTAAATTTGAAGTACTCGCAAAGTTTCCTAATATATTTATCTTTTTTCTTAAAAATTTAATTTGTTTATCAGTAGCGGTACCAAATAAAATATTAAGAATATCTCCTCCCAATTCAAAAGCAGCTCTTTTATATTTAGTTTGGGAGTGAATCCATGGTAAGCTTTTAATTTCAGCTAATTTAAGGGATATTACTTTAGTTCTAATTTTAATGAGTTGAAATTCCCATTTGTGCGCTCGTTGATTTATGGAAATATTAATAAAATTATCATTAAACGCAGGCAAAAATTTATCTTTTAAAGTATCTACCATTTTGGTGGTTCTATAAATAGTAGTTTTAATTTCTGATGGGCATTCTAAAGATACAATCAAGTCAAGATATCCTTCAATAAAATTTACTTCACCGGAGTGATACAAAATGATACCTGGCAGTACTCTTGTTTCTTCATTAATATTAGTGGAGATGGATAAGACTGCAGGTAAAAGAAGTAATGCAAAAACTGGACGTAACATTTTCATTACAGTCTGAAATAATTATTACTTCGATTTAATAAAGTAGGTCGCCGTTTCATTAAAGTAAAATGA
>JABUQX010070586.1:35000-37500 GCA_015478945.1 Trachelipus rathkii | reverse complement strand
TGTTATGTTATATATTAGCATAGTGTTATATTGCTAAGGTTATTATTGCTATATATAACACCATTTCATGTCCCCAAGGCAATTGTTCTCTATTTCGAGAAAAAGAGGCTAATGCTTATTTCTTGCATCCAAGAAAATTTAAGCCCTTTAATGACCTCGGCTGCTGTTATCTGGTGTATCCGAAAAATGTTAATCCCTTAATGGTTATTTCCATTTTCCAATATATATATATATATATATATATATATATATATATTTTATATATATATATACATATATATATTTATATAATATATAAAGATATATTTAGGTATATTGAAGAAGTACATATATATAGTTGTTGTTATATATATATATATATATATATATATATATATATATATATATATAGTTATATATATATATATATGTTATTATATATATAGTTAGCAGCAACATATATATAAATACAAAGAGCAGCATATAGGTTGTTGTTGGTTGTTGGTTGTTGTTGGCTACATATATATATATATATGAAGATATGTTATTATTACATATACATATATATATATATATTGTTATATACATATTATATATATTATGTTATTATATATATTATATATATATTACTAAATATATACATATTATTATGCTATTGTTATATTATATATATTATTATTGCTACTATATATTATTATTATTATATATATATTATTGTTAAGGCTATTGGTATGTATTACAAATATATATATATATATATATTATATATACATACACATGTTATTATTATATTATATATATATATATATATATATATTATTATACATATATATATATATATATATTATTATTAAGTTATTATATTATTATTATTATTATTAGTTATTAATATTATTATTATATTATTATTAGCATAAACATATATATATATATTGTTAGCATATTATTGTTATTTGTTATTACATATTATTATTA
Organism: Trachelipus rathkii; assembly: GCA_015478945.1. Lineage (NCBI taxonomy): Eukaryota > Metazoa > Arthropoda > Malacostraca > Isopoda > Trachelipodidae > Trachelipus > Trachelipus rathkii. The sequence continues at coordinate 36,546 of JABUQX010070586.1, read as the reverse complement.
TTAGTTAGCTATTATTATTACATAATATGATAAAAAAGATATATATATATATATATATATATATATATATATATATGTTAAGATATAGCAAAGAGTTATACAGCATAAAGTTATATATATATATATATATATATATATATATATATTTATATATATATATATATATATATATATATATATATATATATTAATATTAGTTATTAATAAGGTTTTTTTGGTGTATGTATCAAAAGGGAATGAAATTTTTAAGGAAAGATATAAGCAGCGAATTAATGAGCGTCTTCCAGCTCTAAGGCTAAAAGCACGGACTATTGACCTACCCACTAGAAGGCTCAAAAAAGAAGAAGGTTCTTGTTCGCCTTCTCTAATTTTGTTCTTCTCGTTGCTCAAAAGTGAGGGGGTAAATAGAGAAAGGGGGAGTGGAGAAAACCCTCCCTGTTCGATGGCGAACCAAAGCGGACATGACAACCCAAGAGCAAGCGGCTCAGGAGGCGGAAACCGGTGCGGATGGTGGCGGTGTGGGTTAAGCTGTTCAGGCCAAACCAATGGTGCGCGTGGTGCGGAGCAAGCGAAAGGGGGTGATGGGTAAGCGAAGTTGGGTGAGGGGCAAACAAAGCAACCGTGGCAACCGTGACTCACACGAGAGATGAAAGGGGGTGAGGGTGAAACCAGACAGACAGACACAGCGGTAGGTGTGTGTGTATGTGTAATTCTGTGTATATGTAATTGGGTATATGTAAATGTGTATATGTATCTATGTAAATGTGTATGTATATGTAAATAACGACTCACATGCGTACATGACTTCGTCATGTACGTACTCTCGTGTGTGCACATAGCCGCGCCTAACCCTTTTCACTCGGGAAGCCACACTGATAAGGACCACGTTTATTTCGTGTTTGATTTAGCAGCTTTGGCAGCCGCTAAATGTTATCCATATACTGAGACTTCTAGCGGAGAATACTGTCAGAAGAAGCTAGCTGTATAAAAGCACACAGCTAATTGACTTCAAGGCAAAAAGAAAACGAAAACACATTAAAAATCTTTAGAAAAAATTTAAGTTTATAACGTTAGTAATTATAATACTTCACTTCATTATCTATCGATTAGGTGGTATCTTTTAGCGTTTTTTTACACAAACCAATGGAAAACGTTTTCTTATGCAAATGATACAAGTTCATTTTTTAATTTAAGCCAGAGATTATAGTAGAGGCAATTGGCCCTCCAATGTTCATATATATATGAGAGATATATATATATGATATATAGAGATAGATATATATATATATATATATATATATATGGTATATATGAGATATATTAGAGCAGCAGGCTCTCTGGTGAAAGGCCACCTGTAAACTACCTAGACCTAAATGCATTGGATTTCTTTTTGTGGTGTCACCTGAAACGTTTGGTTTATACAGCAACAGTTGAAAGTCTCAGAGAATTAAGGGCCTCGCATAGTGGCATCTTGACACAATTTGCACACACGGGTGGTGTTTGAACGTGTCCAAAAATCAATGCGTCTCAGAATAGAGGCCTGTAT
>JABUQX010070586.1:27500-30000 GCA_015478945.1 Trachelipus rathkii | reverse complement strand
ATTGGAATACCTTTCCCCAAAATTAAATAAGAATTTTACCAATGATAACTTAATTCTAAATTTAATCATTAAATAAGCATGTCTTAGGTCACCTCTCCTCTCTCTCTCTCTCATCTCCTCTCTCTCACTCTCTCTCCTCTCTCTTTTCTCCCTCTCTCTCTCTATATATATATATTATATATATATATATATATATATATATATATATATATATATATGTCTTATATGACGCAAAAATTTACAGAAAGGACCCGAACGCTGCGTAGCTATATTTTGCAAATAATATAGCATCAGGGACACTGTATACAGAGCTGTAATAGTGTTGGGGGTATATAGAGTCTGCAGTCGCTATAATTAAGGTAAATAACAAACCACGTAACTCCAGCTCAAGGTGTTGGGGAAGGTTATGGTGGGTGCATGCTGATTACGCGGTCCATTCAGGTGTGAATTTAGCCGCTGCAACTATGGAAAGGATTGTGAGTTAACTAACACGTGATGAATGCCTACAGACTACCACCCTCCGTGCCGAAGGGTACGGGTAGTGTAAACTCGGTCGGCGGTCTGGTGTAGAAAACACAACCAGTTCATGTGACGTGCAGCAGTTTCACGACACCCTGAAGCATGCAAGGCGGCGGAGCCATTTCAGGCCACGGGCCGCGACTGGAATTGAAGACCGGTTTATGTGTTTTGGACCGTGAGAGACCATCATACAACAGTAAGGTACCTTCAAATACAGCTGCAGGAGGTACATTGGCCCGTTTGAATGATAATACGATACGTCGACACCTCACGGAACATAATTTACTGCCACTGAGGCCGGCTATAGTACCACGACGCACCAGAGAGCATCGACGGAGCGAACAGCATTTATCCTGGAATTCCTACATTGGACAGTCGGCAATCGGGTGAATGTGCTGTCTACGGATGAGTTCAGAGTCAGTCTCTACAATTTCGTTCGGCGATCCAGAATCTATCGACTACCTAATGAGAGGAACGCGCAATGTAATATGTGGGAGGTATTGCCATTTGGAGGTGGATCTCTCATGGTCTTTGGAGGCATATCTTTAACAGGTCGTACAGAGTTGCACGTCCTACATGGCGGTTCCCTAACCACCGTAGGGTACATCGCAGACGTCCTTGACCGTTATGTCGTGCAATATGCCCTCTACATCGGTGATAGATTCGTCCTAATGCATGACAACGCAAGACCACAAAAGGTCAGATGTTCCACCGAAACCTAACGACGGTCCAAATCAAGACATTTAACTGCCCAGCATACCATTTGGCCTAACCCAATTGAACATCTGAGGGACATGTTGAAACGGCAGTTTCAATAGCTGCAACCACGCCAGGAACCCTCCTGTCGCTGAGGTAGGCGATGCGTCGTGCATGGGATCAGATTGCCATAGAGGACATTCGGCACGTCATTGAGAGCATGACACGATGGTTCCAAGACGTCATCCGTGTCAGAGGTGGCAATACAAGTTATTCAGTAGCACCATATTCATGACTGAGTTTTTAATAATATATATATATTTTTATATATATATATATTATAATATATATATATATAATAGCATACATATATATACTATAGTATACACTATACATTTATATATATATATATATTATATATACTATATATATATATATATAATATATATATAATTATATATAATATATATATAATATATATATATATATAATATATATATTATATTAGTTATATAATATATATATAGGCCCAGTATATATATATTATATATATCTATTTATGATATATATATATATTATATGATATATATATATTATAAATAATCCATATATATATATATATAATATTAACGTAATTTATCATTACTATATATATATATATATACTATAAATATATATATATAATATACTATATTAAACTTATATATATATATATAATGCATACACTAACAAGCCAGCTCACGCATGTGTGATTAGTAAATCAGTAACAATTCGAACCGTCACATCAGTGGATGATGTTCATGAAGACACCCGTTAGCCGTAGGCACGAATAAGAACATACGACGCTGCAACGCAAAGCCAATATTACGTGAAAAAGTAGAAGTTAGCTCACTCAGCCCTAACCGTAATTAATTAGTCACTCCAATTATAATTATATATATAGTCATACATATATATATATATATATATATATATATATCATATATATTAAAACATAATTATATATAAACCCTACGGTATATAATATACAAGCACACATATATACTATAATCCTAATTAATATATAACTATTACTATATATATTAATATAATATTTCATCATCAATAATATAATTAACAGACCAAATCATTCCCGACAAGTCGAGACACGATAGTAATACTGTAAGGTGAAGGTGGTAGGACTCAGGTGAACCACACCGAATAACAACTACAAGCAATCGAAAGTAATTATCTATATAATAGACTATACACTATATACCATTAATACATACATAAAAATACTATT
>JABUQX010070586.1:10000-22500 GCA_015478945.1 Trachelipus rathkii | reverse complement strand
ACTCAGCGTTATGTATTATATTATTATTATTATTTTTTATTATTTATATTATTATTGATGGCATGACCTCCGTGAGTTATTAATTATTAAATTAGTTAATTTATTGTAATCCCCATATCTATAACCCTACACTAGAGATTCATGTCATGTCTAACCCTATACTTAGCTGTCAAATGGATTATCGCTATTTAAAGAATTACTCTTATTATTCACTCTCTATCTTAGACTCTCCTCATTAAGATTATCACGTTACTATCACCTAGCTCACTCAAACTAAGTGCTTTGCTCTATATTAATCATCCAATAATATATTATCCCACTCTCTCCCTCTAAATATATTACCTATTATTATTATTATTATTATTATTATTATTATTATTATTATTATTATTATTATTATTATTATTATTATTATTATTATTATTATTATTATTATTATTATTATTATTATTATTTATTATTATTATTGTAATTAGTTACTGTATGGTGTTTTTGCTGTTGATATTATTAATTTAAATATCATTACGCATAAAGTATTTTAAGTGCATTTATTACTTTTGAGTGCTGGCTGTCAACGTCTTTACTTCTATTTTAGCTGAATGAAGGTTTCAGGTCAAATGAAAAATAACTTTACCAAGGGTTAGACCCTTTAGGACTCCCATGGTTTCAAAATTTTTAACTAGTTACATCTATTTTCTAGAAGTTTTAAATCTAGATTATTATTTCCTTAGATTGTTAAAAACGATAAATCTATTATTGCGGACCGTTAAATTTTTTGAAAGTTTTTGAGCTTTACAAGATTAAAGTATTTATCGTCAATTAAAATCATTGTAAAATGAAAAAACCTTATTGCTAATAAATTTTGATACATTTATATACTCGTAGGTAGGAAAATCGCATTTCAATTTTCAAGTGTTTCGAAGTTCCTGTTTTAAAATTTTTTAGGACGAATAATTATTATTATTAATCAAAAAAACAAATTCAGGATCATTTAGAATGTTTTCTGTAAATATTTAAGAAGTTTTTTTGGTGTGTGTTTGACTTTATCAGCTGACGATTTATAAAAATTAAATTTGTTTTGGAGAAGGCCAGAAGTTTAGCTCCGAGCTGATCCAATTTTTGCCCCAAATTAGAAATAACCATAATTTTCTTATTTTTCAGCCAATCTTGACAAAATCAAAAGCAAACCGCTGCTTTTTCTGTCATCTAAAACATAGTTTTTTTTTATTTTACTTCGTATGTGTATGTTTGTGCGTAGGTGTGAGTAGTTGTGTGTGCAGGTGTGTGTGTAGGTGTGTGTGTGTAGGTGTGTGTGTAGGTGTGTGTGTGTAGGTGTGTGTGTGTGTGTGTTTGTGGGTGTGTGTGTGTGTGTTTTGTGTTTGTGTGTGTGTGTGTGTGTGTGTGTGTGTGTGTGTGTGTGTGTGTGTGTGTCTGTAGTTATTTCATTTGTATTTTAATTTTTTGAAAACCTAAATTTTAGACATTTTTCGATTCACGTCCTACAATTTTTTTTACGTGATTTCAAATTTGAAAAATCCAAAGATGAGTCTTCTTGTTACCTAGAGAATGCACAAAATGAAATATTTATTTTTGACCACAATCCCACAATGGTCAAAATTCGAACATACTTTTTTTCGGTTTTTCAATTGGAAAGATTGTGATAATTCATTTCCTGTCAGTTCGAACAATAGGATTAAATTTTCCTGGCATATGTAATATGGGGAGATACACATTTTTTACATAAATAATTTTTTTTTCTGAAATTTAATAATTTTTTTTAGTACATACAAAAATTTTCTAGATTAAAAATGTGTCTTCTCCGACTTTATACGCTCGGAAAATTTTATGTTGGTCGAATATATATATAATATAAAAAATACATAATTTTTTTAGTATTACAAAAATCTTTTTTGTTGGGAAATGTGAAATATTGAAAAAAAATTTTCCTACTTATCAGATGAACATCAAATTTTCAGAACGTATATAAAAAAAATAGTTCGAGAAGATATCCTCTTTTTAATTAGGTTATTTCTTTTTGTACATTCCAAAAAAAGTTTTTGTTCAAATGTAAAAAAAAAAATTAAAAAAAATAATTATGTTCTAAGGTCAAATCCAAAACTACTGTACTTTGTATACAAAATAATGATCTTTATAAAAAAAAATGCGTATCTCTTCGACTATATATGCTCTGAAAAATTTATCCTAATCACAAGATCAAAAAAAAAAAAAAATTGCAAATTTTCATTTTCAAAACCAAAAAAAGTAGGTTTTTAAATTCGACCATTGCTGGAATCTTGGGTCAAAAGTCAATATTTCATGCTATGCATTCTCTAGGGGGCAGATCCATAATTTTAAATTGGAAGTTTGAAGTTATTTTGGAAAATTTTGCAGGACATGAATCGAAAAATGTCAAAATCATAAGTTTTCAAAAAATGAAAATACAAAAAAAATGACTACAGACAGAGTAACACCCGAAATAGACGTTTTAGATGTCAGAAAAAACTGCAGTTTGCTTTTTATTTGGTCAAAATTGGCTTAAAATTATGGATATTTTTAGTTTGTGGCAAAAACTGGACCAGCACGTAGCAAAAATCCTGTCCTCCTTTTAAGTAATAAATGTAGGATTATAAGTGATTAAATTTATTAACCATCACAAATGTCAAGATGAGAATATCATTATTTAAAAAAAAATCATGAATTTAATCCGTTTAAGTTTTTTATTTAAAAAAAAAAATATTATCATTCAGCAGAATTTTTAAAACATCTACTAGAAAAATTATGTAATAAAATTTTTAACTGATTTCAGAATACAATTGCTCCGATCCATTCATTTCTGTTTCGGATAGAGGTCGAATGGGGAATAATGTTTGCGAATTTTTTGCAGTATATTTCTTCCAACTTGAATTTGGAATAAGGGTAAGATTATTAAGATTATTGAGAAATTTTTTTTATTTATTTAATGGCCGGACAAACTGACAATTTAAGAGAAAGTCGTTCATCCCACTATAGTTGAATGCTGTGAAATTCAACCTAGAATTTGACTGAATATTTTTTATGAATTAAATTACAACCAGCTCGATTTAAACATTGTAAAGGCGACGACTGTAAATCAGTCTCGCTAACATTTATTCTTCTTTAGGTCAAATTTTCAACTTATAATTTACTACTATTTGAGTTACTTACTTTATCAATGTCGTCTAATTGATTTCCCTGAAGGTGTAGCGCTGTGGGATTTTTAAACTTTACATAAAAAAACACCATGCTCATTACGTATATAATAATAATAATAATAATAATAATAATAATAATAATAATAATAATAATAATAATAACAATAATAATAATAATAATAATAATAATAATAATAATAATAATAATAATAATAATAATAATAATAATAATAATAATAATAATAATAATAATAATAATAATAATAACAATTAATAATAATAATAAAAATAATAAAAATAAAATAATAATAATAATAATAATAATATAATAATAATAATAATTAATATAATAATAATAAATAATAATAATAATAATATCATAATAATAATAATAATAATTAATAATAAATAATAACAATAATAATAATATAATAATAATTAATATAATAATAATAATAATAATAATAATAATAATAATAATAATATATAATAATAATAATAATAATAATAATAATAATAATAATAATAACATTGTGCAACATGAAAATTGTCCTTCACATGTAAATATGTGTTTCTTGTACATTCTTGCGTGAAAAAAAAAATCTGTGATTAGTTTTTGTCTACCACTTATCAAATTGGGGGAAATAGCAAATTTGGCAACTACACCATTTCCCATTTTCTTGTTAGCAAATGTTTTTTTCCCACGTGCTTTTGTATGTTGTTTAGCATGGTTTGGATATTGTGAGGAGTACTAGTGTTGTAATGAGAAGAGAATATGTGTAATTTATAATATTATATATATATATATAATATATATATATTATATATATATATATATTTATATAATATATTTATATATATATATATAATATATATATATATTATATTATATATATAATATATATATAAAATATATATTTATAATTATTATATATATATAATATATATAATGTAGTGACTGTACAGTTTGACCGGTGGCAGCGATTTCTCAAAAAGTATAAGAGATATAGGTCTGAAACTTGAAATATAATGTATGTATGGGATAAGCTCGAATCCGTGTAAATTTCAAGTCTGTAGGATGTATATAGAGGGGGTCACCCCCGAGAGCGTAGCCGCTACGCCCCGCGTTTATACCCTTTTGGCTTTCCAAACCTGAGATTGAGTTAGGCCTAACGGCTAATCATCGATCCAGGTTGTTCGATTGCGCGTGAGAAGAGAGAGAGAGAGAGAGCGCGCGCTGGCGCGTGCACGCGTACATATACACATACACATTATTATTATTATTACGTCGAAGATTCGTTTCTCGAAGAGAAACGAATCTGAGTCGAAAACGTTTCCTGTAAGGACGGGGGGGGGGGGGGGGGGGGGGGCGGGGGGGGGGGGGGGGGGGGGGGGGGGGGGGGGGGGTAACGTTTTTTACGCACTCCGACTCCGACTCCGACTCCGACTCCGACTCCGGCTCCAGCTCCGGCTCCGGCTCCGGCTCCGGTCGCGGTTTGGTTCAGACTCCGGCTCCGGCTCGAAGAAGTGATCCCCGAAGGGGATCACTTCTGAGTTGTTTTTTAAACCCTTTTGCGCCTGCTTCAGCGACTCCGAGTCCGCACTGCACGGCACTGCACCGGTCCGCACCGCACCGCACCGCGCCTCTGGTTCCGACCTATATCTATATAAGTTAGAGTTAACGTATCGTGGATAAAATTTGAGTAGGTTAAGATTGACGTACCCTAGTCATGGATGATGTTACATCCCCAGGGGTCCCCCCGAAGGGGGGACCCACCCCCCTAAAAAAAAATTAATTGATCGTATAAGGTTGAAATTTGGTGAGAGGATTCAGAGTTGAGTTTCTAGAAAGAGTTAGTATTGGAATCTGAGGAGTTGGCTCCGGCACCGGTGCCTGGAGCCACTGGCAGGGTGCTTAGTTAATAAACATTTGTGTAATGATACAATATTGGTGTCTCTATATATGTTACTGGATCTGTAGATTTCGAAAATAATGGTTTCAGAACCATCAAGAAAAAAAATTTAAATAAATAAATAAATAAATAAATAAATAAATAAAATTTCTTACACTTTTTATGTTTATAACTTACAAATTTATGTTTTTACATACCCTAAAGCAGTAAATCAGTAAATCAAACCACTATCCAACCTCCCTCCTGACCCCCTCCTGGTCCATCTGTGATCTATTGATCTATTGATAAGGGCAAATTTTTACTAAAATTTTCATGTATTACATTTACCCTAAAGCACGTAAATCCACTAAATCAAAACCACTATCAACCTCCTCCTGACCATCTGTGTCTATTGATCTATTGAATTAGGTCAAATTTTTTACTAAATTTTTCATGTTTTACAATACCCTAAAGCGCAGGTAAATCACTAAATCAGCCGCCCAACCATCCCCTCCTGTCCAGTCATCGATCTAATTGATCTGATTGATAAGGTCAAATTTTTACTTAAAATTTGTAACGTTTTACATTACCCTAAAGCAGTTAATCACTAAATCAAACCACCATCCAGCCAGCATCCGGTCACCCTCATGACCATTCTTGATCTATTGATCTATTGATCTATTGATTCAAGTCACATTTCGAGTATCATTTTGGAATAAACATAACATAAAAGTTCTTTAAACAAACATCAATCAATATATGGACGTAACAAAGTTTTCACATTAATTAAAGTTTACTTAGTATCAACTGAACTATGAATATAACCCACAAAGACAAACTTAGCACATCTTAAGCAGGAATAAGCAGTCAACATTAACAAAGTACAGCACTTAACACCAGTAAAGTAACTAATATAGCATACAAACACGTAACCTATTCTTACTTTGTCAAGCATATCTCCAGCATAACGATATTTTACATGAACATGGTAATATTTAACTAAAATTTATCACAACATTGGTTAATTATCATACAGAGCAGCGAAAGTATGCTAACGTAACAAGTTGCCACATTCAATAAGCCTAACATATCGTTACATGAACTAAGAAAATAATGTACAAAGACAAACCTATCACACCTTAAACACGAATAAACTGTTAACGTTAACAAAGTTCCAACTTAACACCAGTAAACAACTACATGGTATTTGCAAAACGTACCTAATTCTTAACTGTTTTTCAAGCATAACCTCTAACATATTAACGTTCAATCTTACACTACACAGTTAACATTATACTAAAATTTCTCATTAACAATGGTCATTATACCTGATCAACGAAAGTATGCTAACGTAATAAAGTTTCCACATCAATAAAAACTAACATAGCGTAACATGAACTAAGAATAATGTACAAAGACAACCCTAACACAACTTACACACAAATAAATGGTTAACGTTAACAAAGTTGCACACTTAACACCTGTAAAGCAACTAACTTGTATGCAAAGCGTAACCTAATCTTACTTTGTCAGGCATATCTCTAAACATATTAACGTTAATCTTACAATGACACAGTAACATTTAATTAAAATTTATCACAACATTGGTTAATTATACTGATCAACGAATATACTCTAACGAAATAAAGTTTCCACATCAATAAAACTAACATAGACGTAACACGAACTAAGAAAATAATGTTTAACGACAAACCTAACACAACTTACATACGAATAAACTGTTAACATTAACAAAATTCCACTGAGTTCTTTATATACTATCAGTGAAATATATGCAACATAACAATGTTTGCACATTAATAAAGCTAACATAGATAGCATCACCTGAACTAAGAAAAATAATGTTACAGCACAAGCTAAACACATCTTACGCCCTAATAAAGCTGTGTAACATTAACAAATTTCCCACACTTAACACCAGTAAATTAACTAACTTTACATACAAAACCGATATCTGTTCATACTTTCTTCCAGCGTATCTCTAACATCATTAACGTTAATTTCTTACATTGACACATTAATCATTTATCAAAAAATGTATCATAACCTTGACCGATTATCTTACAGACCAACGATATATGCAAACGTAACAAGTTTTTTACATTAACTAGTAATATTTAACAAAAATTTATCATAACCTTATCCCAAATAACATTATCTCTCTTTTTAAACTCCTTCCCCCTTTCAGAAAATACCACAACTCTAAACATGAAAATGATTTTTAAGCTATAACATTTGCATAAAGTGATACCAATACTTATTATAATTTACCCTCTGACAGGATATGAGCAAGTTGTAGCAGGTCGCCATTCGTTTTACAATTAAATTAACATAAATGACCAATCGTTCGGGATAACAAACGCCTCGGCACAAAATAGTTCTTATAATATACTAACCCAACGAAAGATGCTAACATACAAGGTTTTCACATTAATAAAGCAACATAGCCAACACCCTACAACCCCCCATAGCATCATATGAACTAAGAAATAATGTACAACGACGAATCAATCACAACTTAAGCATGAATAAACTGCTAGCATTAACAAAGGTCCCACTTAACACCTGTAAAGTAACTTAACACTGCATACAAAACGTAACCTCATTCATGCTTTTTCCAAAACATATCTCTAGCATATTAACGGTTAATTTTCCATTGACACAGTAATATTTACAAGACTTATCATACAACCTTGTTTAATTTATCATACAGACCCAACGAATAACTGTAAAACATAGCAAAATTTATTCAAACATAACACAAAAATAAGATTTTTATATACTAACCATCGAATATAAGCTAAGTAACAAACGTTTTTACATTTTAATAAACCCAACATAACATAACCTTGAACAAGAATATAATGTACAACGACAACCCAACACACCATACGTGCGAAATAAACCACAACATAACAAACTTTTCCGCCCTTAAAACAGTAAATGTACGTTTTGTTTTTTAGGAACCCAAATTCTTCCACCGTTTCTTAAAGATCTCTGACATCAATGTTAATTTTACATTACTATCGTAATTATTTAACAAAAGTTTAAGCTAACCTGGCTACATCATCATACTGACAAAGAATATAATGCTGACGTAACAAATGTTTTACATCAACGTCGTAACATTTAACAAAAAATTCATCATAACCTCGTCTAAATATCATTAATCCCTAGCGAATAATCGCAAACATAACAAGTTTTAACCAAACATAACAAAAAATAACAAAATTTTATCCTAACATAACATAAAAATAAGTTTTTTGAGTAAAATATCACAGTAAAACGTAATAATTTACTGATTTTAAAGCAGTAAATCAGTAAATCAGTAAATCAAACCACCCATCCCTGCAGTCCCCTACCCGTCCCACCCGCCTGTGATCTAATGAGCTATTGATTCAAGTCATATTTCAAGTATCATTTTTGGACAAACATAACATAAAAATATGTTCTTTATATACTAACCCTACGAATATTTGCTTAACCAACAAAGTTTTAGCATCAATAAGCTAACAAATCATAACCGCTACTAGGGAATATAATGTACAAAATGCAAACCTAACTTACCTCGCGTATGAATAATCAGCTAAACATCCTGAAAATTCCCAAACTGATCAAGGATAAAATTAGCTAACAGGTTTCATACAATACTCGATTGATTCCCACTTTTACGAGCTATTAGCAACAGGTAAACGTATATTATCTAACAAATCACTCTTAACAAATGCTGACCAATATCTATCAAAGATCCCACCATCTTCTTGAACTATGAATGACACTATCTCATCAAAGTGGTCACTCGTATAACATCAAAATTTTGATCTATTGAATAACGTAGACATTAGGCCAAAAGTTCTAGGGCAAACCTAACATTATTCAACAAAAACTTAACCTAAGCTCACGTTTCTAACACATCATCGTCAGTTAACACAAGTAATATCTATCTTATAAAAACTCATCATTTCTCTAACAAATCAGTGTTATTTCCACATTGTCATAGTCAATATGTAACAATAAACGTACTTAAACTTACGGAATAAACAGTTTTCAATAAAACCAAGAGTATTCTAAAGGCAACACATTACCTACCCGAGAAGAAAACCCAGGGGGAGGGGATGCACCCTTGAAAAGGGTGTGAATCCTGCGAGGGGATCACCCCGAAGGGGGGGTACCCTGAGAGGGGGATCACCCGAAGGGGTGTAAGCGGGCTTTAGGCCTCAGCCCGAAGGGCTGAGGTCTTACCCTCCTTCGGAGGGAAATCCCGCTTACTTTTGTTAAGGGATTTTGTTAGATAAATACTGGCCTTTACCTGTTGCTAATATGCTGAAAAGTAGGGGGACATATCGAGTATTTTGTATGACCTAGTTAGCTACTGTTACCTTGATCAGTGTGTTTCGGGAAGTGTCAGGATGTTAGCTGATTATCCATACGCGAGGTATTTTAGGTTTGCATTTGTACATTGTATTCCTAGTAGCGGTTATGATTTTGTTAGCCTTATTGATGCTAAAACTTTGTTGGTTAAGCATACATTCGTAGGTTATATATAAAGACATTATTTTTTATGTTATGTTTGTCCAAAATGATACTTGAAATAGACTTGAATCAATAGCCTCAATAGATCACAGGCGGGTGGGACGGGTAGGGGACTGCAGGATGGGTTGATTTACTGATTTACTGATTTATGCTTTAAAATCAGTTTAAACTATTACGTTTTTACTGTGATATTTACTCAAAGAACTTATTTTTAATGTTATGTTAGGATAAAATTTTGTTAATTTTTTGTTATTGTTTGGTTTAAAAACTTTGTTAGTGTTGGCGATTATTCGCTAGGGATATATGACATTTAGACAGGTATGATGAATTTTTTGTTAAATGTTACGACGTTGATGTAAAACATTTGTTATGTCAGCATTATTTCTTTGTCAGTATGATGATTAGCCAGGTTTATGCTAAATTTTTGTTAAATATTACGATGTTAATGTAAAATTAACATTAATATGTTAGAGATATGCTTGAAAAAGTGTGAATAGGTTACGTTTTGTACGATGTGTTAGGTAGTTTACTGCTGTTAGGTGCGGAAGTTTGTTAATGTTAGTAGTTTATTCGCACGTATGTTGTGTTAGGTTTGTCGTTGTACATTATATTCTTAGTTCAGGTTATGTTATGTTGGTTTATTAATGTAAAAACGTTGTTACGTTAGCTTATATTCGACTGTTTAGTATATAAAGAACTTATTTTTGTGTTATTTTTGGATAAACTTTCTTATGTTTACAGTTATTCGTTGGTCTGTATGATAATTAAACAAGGTTATGATAAATTCTTGTTAAATATTACTGTGTCAATGTAAAATTAACGTTAATATGTTAGAGATATGCTTGGAAAAAGTATGAATAGGTTACGTTTTGTATGCAGTGTTAAGTTACTTTACAGGTGTTTAAGTGTGACCTTGTTAATGCTAGCAGTTTATTCATGCTAAGTTGTGATAGATTCGTCGTTGTACATTATTTTCTTATTTCATATGATGCTATGTTGCCTTTATTAATGTGAAAACTTGTTACGTTAGCATATAGTTGGTTAGTATATTTAAGGAACTCATTTTTGTGCGAGGCGTTTCGTTATTCCCAACGATGTGTCATTTATATTTAATTGTAAACGAATGGCGACTGCTACACTTGCTCATATTTCCTGTCAGAGGTTTAAATATAATAGTATTGCATTCACTTTATTTGGCAAATTGGTATATAGCTTTAAAATCATTCTTTCATGTTTAGAGTTGTTATTTTCTGAAAGGGGAGGAGTTCTAAAAAAAGAGATAATGTTATTTGGGATAGGTTATGATAAATTTTGTTAAGATATTACTATGATAATTGTAAAAACTTTTTACGTTGCAATATATTTCGTTCGGTCTGTATGATTAATCGGTCAAAGGTTAATGATACATTTTTTGAGAATGTTACTGTGTCAATGTAAGATTAACGTTAATATTGTTTAGAAGATATGCTTGGAAAAATTATGAACAGGTTACGTTTTGTATGTAAAGTTTGTTTTGTTTTACTGGTGTCAAGTGTGGAACTTTGTTATGTTAACAGTTATTAGGACGTAAGATGTGTTAGCTTTGTCGTTGTACATTATTTTCCTAGTTCAATTGATGCTATGTTAGCTTTATTAATGTGAACAACTATGTTATGTTAGCATATATTCACTGATTAGTATATAAAGAACTCAGTGGAACTTTGTTATGTTAACAGTTTATTCGTATGTAAGGTGTATTAGGTTTGTCTTTGTACATTATTTCTTAGTTCATGTTACGCGGTTAGTTTTATTGATGGGAAAACTTTATTACGTTAGAGTATATTCGTGGATCAGTATAATTAACCAAAGTTGTGATAAATTTTAGTTAAATGTTACCTGAGTCAGTGTAAGATTAACGTTAAATATGTTAGATATGCTTGAAAAAAGTAAGAATAGGTTACGCTTTGATACCATGTTAGTTGCTTTACAGGTGTTAAGTGTGGAACTTTTTAATGTTAACAGTTTATTTTGTGTGTAAGTTGTGTTAGGTTTGTCTTTTTGCATTATTTTCTTAGTTTATGTTCCGCTATGTTAGTTTTATTGATGTGGAAACTTTTATGTAGCATACTTTTCGTTTGAATCAGTATAATGTACCTTGGTTATGAGAATTTTAGTTAAAATGTTACTTGTTTAGTGTAGATTAACGTTAATATGTTAGAGTTATGCTTGAAAAAGTAAGATTAGGTTACTTTTGCATACCATGTTAGTTGCTTTTCTGGTGTTAAGTGGGGAACTTTGTTAACGTTAACAGTTTATTCGTGTTTAAGTTGTGTTAGGTTTGTTTTGTACATTATTTTCCTAGTTCATGTAACGATATGTTAGCTTAATTAATGTGGAAACTTTGTTACGTTAGCAACTTTTCGCTGCATCTGTATGATAATTAACCAATGTTGGGAATAATTTTTAGTTAAATATACCATGGTTAGTGGTAATTTAACATCGTATTGCTGGAGCTATGCTTTGACAAAGTAAGAATAGGTTACGTTTTGTATGCTATATTAGTTACTTTACTGGTGTAAGTGCTTACTTTGTTAATGTTTGACTGCTTATTCTTGCTTAAGACGTGTCAGGTTTGTCTTTGTTGGTTATATTCATAGTGTCAGTTGATACTAAGGTAAAACTTTATTGATGTGAAAAACTTTGGTACGTCAACATATATTGATTGATGTTTGTATAAAAAACTGATTTTATGTTATGTTATTCAAAATGATACTCGAAATTGACTTTAATCAATAGATCAATAGATCTAATAGATCAAGAGATGGTCATGAGGGTGGCAGGATGGTTGGTGGATGGTGGTTTGATTTAGGATTTACTGCTTTTAGCGGTTATGTAAAACGTTACT
>JABUQX010070586.1:0-5000 GCA_015478945.1 Trachelipus rathkii | reverse complement strand
ATATATATATATATATATATATATATATATATATATATAATATATTATATTATATATATATTATATATATTTATATATATATGTATATATATATACATATTTATATATATTATATATATATTATAATTATATATATATATATATATATATATTATATATATATCATTTATATTATATATATAATATATATATATAAAATATATATTATTATAATAATAATATATATATATTATATATATATATTATTATATATATATATAAATATATATATATATAATATTATATTGATATATAAATATATATTATGTATATATTATATATATATATCATATATATATATATATATATTATATATATATAATATTATATAATATTATATATATAATAGTATATATATATTATACATATATATAATAGATATAACTAATTATATCTATATTGCTCACAAATTTTTTAAAACATAAAATATGATAAATGACTGTATTATATATTTATATTTAAACTATATATAGTATTATTTATATAATTATATAATTATAACTAATTAGTACAAAATAGTGATAACTCATTGAGTACAACTTATTAGATATAGTATATATAGTCATTAGTAAGATCATAGAATGACTAATTATATACTTTCATTGATCTATACGCCTTACTTACCTTTGAGTCAAAGCCTTTGTCATACTGTACATATAATTTAATAATATACTGATATATATATATATAATATATTAAAATATATATAATAATATATATACTTAATTATATATATATATATATATAATATTATTATATATATATAATTTATATCATATATATATTATATATATATATATAATTTAAATTATATATTATTAATATATAAATTATTTTATTATTTATTAAATATATTATATATAATATTATAAATTATATATTTTATATTTTTATTATTATAATAATTATATATTTATTTATATATATTAATATATATTTAATATATATATATATATTAATATATATATATAATATTATATATATATATTAATATATATATATATAGAATTAACTCAGATAGTAGATATATAGTAAGTGTGGGTATTATAATATAGCTATACTTCTTAAAGAATTTATTTGTATACCTAATATATTGTAAACGTAATATTTTCATATTAATGGTTAAAAGTAGAATATGTTATTATCAATAATTATAGATATATAAAATCACGCTATATATATATAGGCACCCCTGACAAATCTCGTATAGCATACATACTCACTCTCGGTATTGTAGTAATCTTTATACTAGATATATAATATTATATATTATTAATATTATATTAAATATATATATATATTATATATTATTAATATTAATATATAATATATATTATATTAATATATAATTTATATATTAATATATATATTTATATATATAATATATAAATATATAATTATATATTAATTATATATATATTATATATTATAATATATATTATATTATAATATATTTATATTAATATATTTATTTAAATATATATATATTAAATTAATATTATATATATATATATATTATTATATATATATTATATATATATATATATTATATATATTATTATTATTTAATAATTAAATAAATATAATTTATATGAAAAGAATTTATTTACAATATAATTATGATATTATTTATTATATAATTATAACTACTTAAATAATAAATAAATACTATTATATATTATTATATAGTTAACTATATATTTATATATATATTTTCTCTATTATTTACCGAATTTCTGAGTTATATATATATATATTGATTATATATCATAATTTAGTAATTATATTGTGATTAAAATACGGAAATAGAAATTATTATAATTTGTACCTCATTTAATTTTGAATTCATATATAATATGTAAATACCAAATAATATAAAATTGTATATTATTATATATTTATTAGTGATATTCCTATGTAATTAGTCTATCTTTATTTAAAGTTAATATTATTACTTATATAAGAATTTATATTATTATTTTTATATTATTAGTATTGATTTATAACCTCTATTATATATATTTAGTGTGCTAAATTTTACATAGTTAAACTGACCCGTAGAAAAACCCTGGTTTTTGCCTGATTTTTGTCCAGTATATAGGCCTCGGACCGGTATATATAGGTCCGGTGTGACGGACCGGGCGGCCCGTCTAGGTTCCATACCGTGATGTTATGTGTGATTGTGTATTAATAACTTATATATATTTTATATATACGCCCCTGATACTTACATATATATATGTATATATTCTAGATTTACATAAAGATTAATACAAATAATATTAGTTGCAGCACTGAATCTTACCTGCATTATCAAAACTATATTTTAGCTATACTGACTATTTAATTCCATTAAAACAATCAAAAGTAAAGCTGGTGTTATGTGATCATTTCTAAATGTTTCTCAGGAAGTATTGCTATTCTAAAGTAACATTGTATGCTTACCTTATATATCATTTAACGAATTTTTTCTCATTTAATGCGATATGATTGCGTGAAAGTTTAAATAACTGTAAATATCTGATTATTGGAAAAGAAATCTATTAAAATATTATACAATATAATTAAAAAATGCAATATTCATTAGTGTCACCCTCATAATTAATAAAAAAAAAGAATAAATGAAAATTTCGACCTTACATTCAAGTTTAGTACCCAGAAATGCATACGTATTTACGTGTATAAAAGTGTATTATACTTTTAACATATAAATTGATATATAATTGACCTGTATGCAGTACTCAATTGTGAGAGTTTGTATCTCAATTTATAATCTTTTAAGCAATTATTTGATTCAGGAGTCTATTATATTGATAATATATATATATAATCTGTACTGATAAGTTTTTCATTTAAAATCTTGAGATTTTGTAAATACTCATTTAATTTTTCATGCAGTCGTATATCGTTAGGATATAATATTATGTATAACAATTAAAGGGCTAAGGACAAATTTAATTTGAAATACTTTCCTACATATTTATATATAATAATACTACTTTACAATATCTTGTACTCGACTCTTCTACGCCATTTCAATTCTAATAACAAAATCAATATTATTTAAAAAAACAGTTTATTTATGAAAATGTTTGTGAGCTCCAAAATTTAACGGTAACGTATATTTGGAATGGGATGAAACCAAATGAACATTGACATAACTAATATACAGAATAATTAGAACAATTAGATATAACGAATTTATTAGCAATGGCTTGATATCTCTAATGAAGTCGCGCATGGTCAAAATCCATGCCTCATATACCGCACAAGAATAAAATTTCGAGAGATTGTAATTTGGATTAGTTAAGTCCAGAGCGGAATAATATTAAACAAGAGCTGCGATAGAGGTTGAATATGTAGATAATGACTTCCGGATGAAACTAGAAGCTCTCTCGAATAAGATCTCATAGTATTGCGGCTTCGGTGGTGGTCACGTCATGTAAAGAAGATATCACGATATTGACCGAAGCCAATTGGCGAGTGTTTTATTATTAAGTGCTACTCACTATGTAGTTGAATATAATGTTCACATGGTCATGATACCTTCACCTGAATATTTATAAAATGCTTTCAATTTTTTTAGGCAGAGTAATTAATATTAATATATTAATAAATATATATATATATATAAATATATATATATATATATATATATTGATGCTACCTACTCTATTAGGCCAGTTAATTCAATTGAGGATGCAAAACGACAAAATTATATAATATTTACATTATATTTTGACTATAGCCAATATAATTGTAGTAGTATTTTTTGTTATACACTCTAAGTTAATTTTGCAATCCTAGGTGCTTTGTTGTGTTATTTTATACTTAATATATTGAGCTTAAATGTTTTGTATATATTGATTAGTGGTTGTAACTGTAAACTAGTCTCTGATAGGTCACCCATGTGGCTATTATCATGTTCTATTTCTTATATATAAAGGTTTACTTAATGTCTTATAATATTATATATATTATATATATAATTTATATATATTATTATATATATATATATACTATATTATATATATACAATATATTATATTATTATATATTAAATATATATTATTATATATTATTATATTATATTAATATTATTATAATATATATTAATATAATATAATATATATTATATATATTATATATATATATATATATAATGTATATATAAATATAATATATATATTATAATATATTTATTATATATATTATTTATAATATATATATATATTATATATATATATATTATATATATATATCTATATATATATAAGTATATATATTAATATTAATATATATATTATTATAATATTATATATTATATATTAAATTATATATTAAATAAATATATATATATATATATATAATATATATTATATATTATTATTATATTTATATATATATATATCATATTATATAATATAATTAATATATAATATATATATAATACTATATATATATTATATATATTATATATATATATATGATAATTATATATATAATTATATTATATATTATTAATATATATATATTATATATATATATATATTATATATATAATATATATATATATTATATTAATATACATGGGCGTAAGCTAAGTATTTTTTCATTTTTTGGGGGGCAAGTTGAGTAGATATATATATATATATTATATATTATATAAATAATATTATATATATATATATATTAAATAATTATTATAATATTATATATAATATTATATATATTAATGTGTAATTATATAGCATCAATAAAAAAGAATAAAGCATATATATATTCTAACATTGATAGTACTCAATTTCAATAAATAAAATAATTATATATTTCATTTTATATAAAAATTCTCATCCTCATACTTGATCTTATATACTTAATACTAGCTCAAATAATGATATTCATATACTTGCTATCCTTTATATTGCATCTATCTGGTGGATAACTTCCTAATCTCTCTT
>JABUQX010070585.1:50000-55000 GCA_015478945.1 Trachelipus rathkii | reverse complement strand
TATGTCGCACCAACGAAAGTAAAGTAATGACTAAATTTTGGAAAATTTTAATTTTTTACCTTTTGTGTAAAATAAAACGAGAAAAGAAGAATAATTATTTCTGAAAAATGAGCTTCACTGATTTATAATATATAATAATATTATTATATATAATATTATATATATATATATATATATATATAAAAATATAATATATTATATATAATATATTATATATATATAATATACTATATATATATATATACCCCCTATTGGGTAAATATTAATAAGGGGTAGTATATATTATTATTTAATATAGATCCTAGAAAGTGCAGGGATGGGCTGTGCGGAGTAGTGTGCTAATAATTTGTGGACACCACCCCACCAATAATACATCTGATACACCCCACCTCGCAAATACGAATAAATCCTCCCAACCTTCTTTTCCTCCTATTTGACTAAGGGGAGGAAGAGTGAGGAAGGAGTGTGGAATTGTTTTCTACAAAAAAAAAAGTATCAATTTAAATACAAATTAAGTCACACAACCAACAATCACACCACACACACCACCACACAGAACTAATATTGGATTACATAATATAATATACTATATAATATAATAAATAAAAATGCCTTATTAATTATATTATTATATAATATATATATATATATCTAATAAAAATATATATTTAAATAATATATAATAAAAATATATTACCCTTTATCCCAACATTTGGAGTGGTGGATGACGATACATAAAATGTACCATTTAAAACTTCCAATATTATTCATGCAAAGCAATACCGGGGGTCGTCAGGGGCGGTCCGGAAGGAAGAGTAGGGGGCATTCGCACATACTGAAATCAATAAAAAAAATATTTTTATTCGAACAAAGTTAACTAACCCACCCTACGTAACCAACCTACCTCACCTAACCACCTAACCTAACCTTAACCTTAAACCTAAACTTAAGCCTACACCCTAACCGCCAGCATGCCAACCCAGAGCAGAACCTGCATTGACCAAACCAAACCAACCAAACCAAACCAAAACCAAACCAAACCAAACCTAACCTAACCACCGAACCAAACCTAACCTTAACCTAACCTAACCTAACCTAACTAACCCAACCTACCTACCTACACATAACCTAAACCTAATTTAACATTAACATTATTAATTATCATTAACTCTAACATAACTAACATAATCTAAACCGGTAACAATTGAAAAATAATGACCATAACCCTTACAATAAACCTACATTAAGTCTTAACGGCTAACTAAAAAAATAACCGTAACGCGCTGCTTCTCGCGCTGCGCGTCCCGGCCCGAAGAACAAAAGAAAACCCTAAAAAGAGATAAAGAAAAAAAGAACTAATAAAAAAAAGAAAAGAGAGTACCAATAGAATAAAGTAAGAAGAAGACACGAATAGAGAAATAGAAAAGAGAAGAACAACAAAAACAAAAAGAAAAACAACAAGAAAAAAAAAAAAAGAAATAGCATTAAAAAGAAAATATGAACTATAAAATAAAGATAAAAGAAGAAAAATAACACAAAAAGAAAGAGAAACAAGAGAAGAAAAAGAAAAACATAAGAATAATAACCTTAACAGCCACCACCCACCCACCCCACCACCACAAGGAGGGAGGGAAAGCACCCCACCACCACAATGTTGAAAAGAGAAAAAGAGAAAAAAAAAAAAGCACAGAACAAACGATGAAACAAAAAAAAAACTTTTATGGGGGGGGGAAGAAGACGAAAATAAAAATAAAAAAGAACTATTATAAAATCAAAAAAAAATAAAATATGAAAGATTCTTAGATAAGCAGAAAGAGAAGAAAAAAATAAAAGAATTTAATTAAAAGAAAAAAGATCACAAGAGCACAAGGACAACACAGACGACCAAGAAACACACAATGAAAAGTAAACCATGATGAACAATCGAATTATATACAAAATTATCATAATGTTAGCGATAAATTCTCAATTATATTATTTTTTGCTCGAAAATGATTTAAATAATGAATTTATTACATTTAATTAATTATTTAGAGATTATGCAAAATTGAAACCAAAAAGAGTAAGAAGTAACCGCTTATTAAATTAACGCTTTTAATCCATTAACAAGATGCGGCGCCAGTTCGTGCTCTCAAATTCTCGATATAGCGGGAGATGGTGGTCTCTGAATTTAGAGTAAAATTGTTTATAAACACTTATGTCATAAATAATGTTAAATACTATACATAATAAATTATATTTTATAACAAAAAATATTGTAGAGTAGAAGGTATTCACATTTAGAAAATAAAATATAAAAAAAATATAATAAAGATACAATTTAAAGTTTTATAAATAGATAAGCAGAGATTTTGAGTTGTGTTTCCTTTGATAATACAAAACTTGTATAAAAATAATATTAAATAGGGTTTCTCATACACAATGGAATAGGCTCTTCTCTAAATTCACAAGAAAACGTAAAGATAGGACAAATTTAACTCATAGATTTAATACTCAAATTAATATCCTTGATTATATTAATATCACTGTAAAGAAGAGGTAACAGTTATAATAATAAAATAGTACTATAATGAATATATATATATATATATATATATATATATATATATATATATATACTATATGAAGAGAGGAGAGAGAGAGAGCACGAGTAGTAAAAAGTTGCTGGAGTCGCCGATGATATAGAATATATATATATATATAATACTATAATATATATTATATATATATATATAATAGTATGTATTATAAATAATATATATATATATATATATATAATATATATATAATACATATATATATATATATATATATATATTATATATATAATATTATATATATATATATATATTATATATATATATATAATATATATATATATATATATATATATATTACAGTATATATATTATATTATAATATATATATAATAATATATATATATAATATATATATATATATATATATATATATATTATATATATATATATATATATAATATTAAATTATATAATATATATACGTATATATAATATATATATATATATATATATATATATATAATATATATATTATATAAATATATTAATATATAATATATTATATAGGCCATATATATATATAGTATATATGTATATAATATATATATATATTATATATATGATATATATATATATATATAATATATATATATATATATATATATATAATATAAAATTGATATATTTTATTGAAACATCTGTTTTAGTAGAACATTTGTTGTCTCAATTGTTTGACCCGCATCCTTAAAACCCTTATTTTCTATTGAGTTCTTTGGCATTTTACACGTTCTATTCCAAGTAATTAAGAATAATTAAATTTTCCATAGGAATTAGATATGTGTGTGTTTGTGTGTCTGTGTCTGTGCGTGTATGTGCGCGCGCGTGTGTGTGTCTGTATGAATTAACACATTGTGGTACCGTCAATATGGTACAATGCAAATTGGAACTTTTTTTTAATTCTCTTATGAGAGGAATGACAATAGAAAGTATCTGTAAAATAAGTTAATATATATATTATATATATATATATATATATATATATTATATATATATATTATTTTTTTTTTAATATATATATTATATATAATATATATAATATATTATATATATAGATATATAATATATATATATAGATATATATAATATTATATATATATTCTAATTTATATATATATATAATATATATATATATATATATATATATAATATATAATATATATATATTATATTATATATATATTATATATATATATAGATATATATAATATATATGAATTCTATATAATATATTATATATATAGTATATATATATATATTTATATATAATTACTTCAATATATAAGAATAAGATAATCTAACATTTTAAACAATTTCAATTTCAAAATAAAAAAAGATATCATTTTATTTATATAAAAAATTCTTCATCTTGATCTCTTAACAACAAAATGATTGATAAATTCCTCCTCTTATTTCGTGTAGCTATGATGAACACTCGTTAAAGCGAGTTCTGATGGGCTTTCTTCTCCTGTACAATTGAAAAAAATATGTTTGAGTCTTTTCC
Source organism: Trachelipus rathkii (assembly GCA_015478945.1). NCBI lineage: Eukaryota > Metazoa > Arthropoda > Malacostraca > Isopoda > Trachelipodidae > Trachelipus > Trachelipus rathkii. The sequence continues at coordinate 50,899 of JABUQX010070585.1, read as the reverse complement.
TATTGGAGAAATAATTTTTGGCGAGCACGTTTTGGGTGAGGTAGATGCTAAAATCATTAGCAAACCAAATGTGACTGTACAGATCAAACATATTTACAAAATTCGTAAATTTTTTAATTGAAATCGATGGAATGAGTGACACTACAAATATTAGTAAATATGGATCTATTATGGTTCACGAACTTGCTCTCTAACTGGTTTGAAAAATCATCAAGGATATAAATTATAAGCCATATATTTTTTCATTTTACATTGATTCTCACATGAGGTCTTCTCATTTCTTCATTAATAGAAAGCAGTAGTAGTTTTTTTTGTAACTTCCAAAATGTTTGAAAATGTTTCATCGATGTTTGCTTGAATATCTTTCAAAACAAACATCATATTTTCAATATGATTAAGAGCGGTTGCTGTTACTAATTATGGAGACTGCAATGTTGTACTCGTACATAATGGAAGAGTGCAGGAGAATAAAGTTGTCATAAATAAAATAACAAATTTGCTTTTGATTACAAACTTCAAAAGATCTGGATTTTTGCAGAAGTTTTAATATCATGATCCATTCAAGCTCCTCTAAAGCTTCAACAAACACTTTAAAAAGTTTCTCTAGATCGTCACAATACATTGTAACTTTCCACCAACCTTCTTTCGCCCATTTGTATGAGTTTTGCGCATTTTGTGTCTGGAAAAAATTTTCTTTTTTTTTGCTATTAAAATAGTAGTCCGCCATGGCAATCTAAAATTGTACATAGCTGCATTAGCTATGCCATAAAGTTTTTAATATGTTGTACTTCACATGTGGGTGTGAACAGCAATGAACATATAACGTCGCTGGATATTTTCGACAGCTTAAACACCTCTAAAACCTTTCTTCATTGCTTCTGCATTATCATATCATTGTC
>JABUQX010070585.1:37500-40000 GCA_015478945.1 Trachelipus rathkii | reverse complement strand
GGAAATTTAATCTTGAAGAGATACTAACATTATTGAAAGGTAATCATTGTTTCCTAATTTTACAATGTAAATGCTAATATTGATTTTAGCTTTAAGCTACCTTTAGGTAGGCTACCGTAAATATAGAAATAATGCTTAAAACTGTTTAGTATTATGTTCAACTAATATATATATATATATATATATATATATATATATTATATATATAAATATATATATATATATATTATATATATATATTTATATTATATATATATATATATATATATATATATATATATATATATATATATATATGGACATAGTTACTTTATATACCTTATGATCTAAAGTAAATTTTTCATATTAATTTATATTAATTGAAAGTAAATATTCTAAGAAATGTAAAAATTTAAGGGAAAAAATGTTTTAATAATAAGTTAGTTTTTTATATGGAAAATCAGGCAAAGATAATGTTAAAAAAAGCAGATATCAAAAATCTGACAATGTCCTTCATGACCTTGAGGCGTGACGTAATACAACTTAAAAAATTTGTGCAGATTCACAATATAAAATATATTATTAATATATATATATATATATATATATATAATATTATAAATTAATAATATATATAATATTAATATAACTATATTACCTATAATTATTACCTAGGTACTTACTCAGCCAACAATGATAGGGGGCTCGAATACCTTAGACGGGGATAACATAGGGGGGGACGTTTTCCATATCATGATATAATAAATAAATATTATTAACCCGTAAGGTGAGTTAAGGGGCTGAAGTGAACCCCGCGACACCCAAATACCAAAGAGCGTGTAGGTTCCACGGAGGACTCACTTCCCCGGAGAGTGGGTTAAATAGTATCCTTACCCTGTCGTTCACCGTTGAAGGCCGAGAAGACACCCAACTCTTTTCCATCTTTGCAGGTTTATACTTCACTTGGGTATTTTCACTTTATATATTAAACTCAAAGGATTTATAAACCCAAGGGTAAATCGTTCAAAAGATGGAAAGAGTCGGGGTCTCTCGGCCTTCCGGTGAATGACAGGGTAGGACTATTTCACCCCCTTCGGGGTAGGTCTCCGGAACCCCTCTCTTATTGGTATTAGTGTGTCGTCACGGTATAGGTTCACCCACCCTACTCCACCTATAAACGAGGATGGATTTATCTATAATATTAGAAAAACTCAGCGCACCTTATTGTCTCCACATATACACAGGCATACTGTATCGTCCCCTAATGGTTGACAAAAATTTCTAAGGTGTTAGAAAGGTACTAAGTTAAGCTTTATTAATAAAAATAATTCTATTAAGTGGCAACTTATTATGGGTCATAATATCCCTCCCACCTTAATCCAGAATGGACTTAGCTCAATACCATAAAATATATTCTTAATAATACTTATTAACTTATAAATAAACTTTACTAAACTTAGAAATTATTTAGAACTTTACAAATATCAGTAAAAAGAATATATCAAATATATAAGATAATCCCATTAAATATAATTATTATATAATATAAATATATATTATTTATATATATATATATTATTTTATATTGTGATATCTGTGAGCAACATTTTTAAAGTTGGATATTTACGTCACGTTACCTAATACGTACGAATAAATTATAAAAAATATCGGCTGCAAATTCCTTAATGATTCATAGCTTATATTATTTTTTATATATATATATTAATTTGATTTATTTTTCCACATATAAAAACTAAGCTTAGTGTATATAAAACATTTTTTTCCCTTAAATTTTTACATTTCTTATAATATTTACTTTCAATTAATATAAATTAATATGAAAAATTTACTTTAGATAGTAAGGATAATAAAAGTAACGTATAATATATATAATATAATATAATATATATATATATATATATAATATATATATATATATAAATATATATATATTAATTTTTATATAATTTAATAGAAATATATTAAATTAAATATTATATATATAGTATATATTTAATTATTGGTATAATGTTTAGAATAAATTAGTCACTATTCTTCCGATTTTCAAAATTGCACAATACTCTGCATATGTATTAAAAGTAAAGATAAACTTAAATTTAAGTGTAAAAAACGCCTTTAACCAGATTTAGCAACTTTTTACCATTTCTATATTAAATGTTAAAATTGGTAATTATTTAGATAAAGGGCTTCACCTCCGATTTTCAAAATTTTTGCACAGTATACTGCAAATGTATTAAAATTAAATATAAAATCAAAATTAAGTCTGTAAAACATCTACAAATTTTTTTTGGTGTCACAAATATCTACATTTTACACCCAAATCTTTAAGGTTTTATTTAGTTTTTATAACTTTTTTTTATTTTTTTTTTCATATATATTAATATTATAATTAATATATATATATATATATATTATTATATTAATATATATATATATATATATATATATATATATATATATTATATTATATTATATATATAATATATATATATATATATAT
>JABUQX010070585.1:0-35000 GCA_015478945.1 Trachelipus rathkii | reverse complement strand
CCGAATTTTTAACAAAATATACTACATTGTGTGTTTTAGGAGTAATCTACTTAAATATATAATTTCACGATTTTAATTATTTAATTAAATAATCGATATATATATCGTTATGTGGGTTAGCACGTGAAAAGAGGAGATGTACTGAACCTGTACTTCCTCAACTTGTATATATATAGATACTCTGACTTTTAGTATGATATTTTACACACTATCACCCAACTCTAATTGAAAATTATGTTATATATATCACTCAAATTAAACTAATAATATATTACTACAAAAGAACAATATTTTCACACATAAATTTATTTACTCACTTTAAGTGACTTGTGAAAAATTTTACGTATATTAAAATTATACTATTTTTAACACATAATATGCATTAACCCATAGTATCATCATGCGTATTTATTACTTTTTACTCATCTCAAGCTATGTAGGTTATATATGTATATAATCACAGGTAATGGTCTATGCGGCATAGAGTTTTCAAATATAATATAGGAATAAACTTACTATCACTATACTGATACGCAATACACAGGAAAAATATATAATATATATATTTTTTGTTTATGAGTCATTAAATGTATCACATAACAATACCTGACGGCTCACAAAAAAAGCTACGGCCATTAACTGGGCTAGAAAAATCACTGATAAGCACCCATGGGAGGGTCCTGTCATACAGCATTTTTAATGTTAATTAACCAGAAATCACCTTGTTGCTCTAACGCTGCCACTCTTTCAAAGGCATATCTTTTATGTCTTTTTTACTTAAATAAAAGGGGCCCAAACGTGCACACTAATTTAACTCTAATTAACTGGTGACCTTAACAAGCTATTTGTAAAATATTTATAACTTCCTTACAATTGTAAAAAACAGTTTGCACTAGTTTTTAAGTTTTACCTAGTATTCTTATTTGCCTATATTTCTTTGACTTCCCATATACATTGGTATAGCCACTTTGAGATTACTTATACTATATAATCACAACGCAATACCATTCTCTTGGTCTACAAATTAGAAGAGTTAATCACAAAGTTCATTCCCAAATATACTCGATCTGTATTCGAGTAACCTAAAGTGAAGAACCTGAACACATATTTACTATTAAAATTCATTTGCCACTTTCCGCCCAACCAAGAATGTTTTATCAAGATACATTTGAATCTTTATGGATACCATCATTAATTTCCAATTGAAGGTTGCTATACTATTTAGGTAACATCTTTGCATATCTTAGAATCCTGGGCTTTTAGACCTTTTTTAAAAATCATTTATATGACAAACTGAGGAACAGTAAAATACAAATCCAAAATACAGAAATCCTAATGGTGGGTTAACTAACCACGTCTTCACCAACTTCCCATTTTTGGATGATTCTTATTTGCCGTAATTACGCACATTACCACTACACTCCTATCTACTACAATTAAACTGACACTCATATTATATCCATAAAACCCAGTGCTACCGCCATCTCCCCGACCTATTCCAACATTATGCAGAATCACTATGAAAATCAGTGCCTTTTTGGAGAGGAACTTTATGTCACGAAAGGAGAACAGCATTGCATAAAGTCAAGATAAACTCATAATGAAATGTTCTCAGTAGTCTCTACAATTAGTAATATATTCAATTTCCTTTGAAAAGGTTTGTCTGACATGATCTCCCCATTCTAAAACCATGCTGAGAATCATACAGTAATTTGTTATCATCCAAATGTTTCTCTATATAACTTTTCAGTAACTTTTCCAAAATTTTTACGACCAGAGATGTTAAGCTAACTGGCCTATAATTTCCCAAATCTCCCTTACTACCTTTCTTATAAATAGGCACAACATATGCAGTTTTCCAGTCATCTGGTACCTCACTAAATGTTAAGGAACGTTTAAAAATCAAAAACAATGCCTTTGCAATACTGCTACTACCCTCTTTTAGAATTCTACCATATATACCATCAGGACCTGCAGCTTTACTTGGATCAATATGTTCTAGTAGCGATTTAATTTCTTTTACATCAAATTCAAATTCTGTTAGTCTATTTATTACATGTAAACGAGAACCACTAGTTTCCAAACCACCAGCGATTAAAACAAAAAAAGTTGTGTGTACAAATGTACATTTATCTGATATATGTGTGCTTGCGTCTGATTTAAATTCTATAAAAATATGTCAAGAGTATGATAAAATTAACACAGATATTAAATAATAATAAAAAAAATAATCTAAAAAAAAGACTACTTGAATATCACTTATATGGCTTCACTGAAGTGAAAAATTTTATATTTATAATAATGTTAAATCTCACTTCCCTTAAATTTGGGATTTTTAAGTTCAAGTAGCGTTTTATAAAATAGTGGCTCTATAAAGCTTACAAGATCCTATATATATTAATTAATATATAATATATTATATAATATATATATATATTAATATATATATATATAAATAATATATAAAATTTTAAAATATATATATATAAATAATAGATATATATATAAATATATAAATATATATATATATAATAATAGATATATATATATATATTAATATTTTATAATTTATTATTATATATAATTTTATTTATGTGTTTAGTAAAGGGCTATCCTAACCCACGATTTCAAATTTTTGCACAATACTCTGCATATGTATTAAAAGTAAAGATAAACTTAAATTTAAGTGTAAAAAACGCCTTTAACCAAAAGTACATTGTTTTTCTGTAAATTTTGCATTTAAAATTAAGATTAAAATTGTTTATAATTTAAAATGAGTGTCACAGACATTGACTGGGATTCAGTAAAGAAATTTTCTACTGAACCCTCAAGTCAACTTTTGGTAGTTGTCAATCTTGTTAAACGTCGAGGCATTAAAAGGGGCTCTACCACTAAATCTATTAATAAATTAATTCCTCAAATTAAAGAATTATCATTAGAAGATAAGACTAATGAAATCCTTACATTAAAAAAATTTAGAGATGAATTAGAAACTTTAAATGATAATATTAGTATAAGTTTTGTAGAGTGTCCTGAATATAATGATGAAAGATTAGAAGCTCTTGAGGATAAAAATGCTTACTACTTTACTTATATTAATAAAGTAATTAGGGGAATTGCTTAAGGTTTTAGTGTATTTTCAGATGATTCTAAAAACTGTCTGTTATTTAGACCTGTGCCTATAAATTTATATGAAATTTTGTTGAATTTGGATTCTTGGTTGCTGTGTGTTAAGAAAGAAAATGTTTTAACTTTATACCTATTAAAAAGGTTATAAATATTTTTTGTCATTTGTGTGTATTTTTTTTTTGAAACGAGTAAAGTAAATACATATAAATGCATAGGTTAATATTATAAAAATGCCATTATAAGAAAATGTTCATACTTTATATTTATATATATAATATCAACATTTTCAACTTATGTGTATTATAAACTTTTACTACAATATACGTATATTATATTGAAAAAAATTATCTTTTGAACATATAATAATGAAATTATGGTCCTTGAGATTTCAATCCACAAGATATTGAAAAGCTTTATTAAAGTGGAAGCATGATTTTCTGGATTTTTTACCTATGGATTAGTGATGCAGAAGTCTAGTAGAATGTGGAGTAGAGCTATTATAGTGTGATTAGATCGAATTAGAAGGCTTAGCCTACACTATATTGTACTATCTCACGAATAAGTAAACTAGATATGTTATAGAAATATTGACAATTGGTGAGAATTAAGATCTCTACTTAGATAAATAAACTCTTTCATATATATGCAGGCCAGATGGAGTTCCACACTCTCTCGCGTCATATATAAAGCGACGATGTTGAGGCGTATATAGCAGTAAGTACCAGTTGTGGGAGCGATACTCTCGAGTTCTATTCACACACAAGAATAAACTATGTAAGTTGATAGTCAGAGCCGTGAATAGGTCAGCACACTAAATACTTCACACGAATTCCCAAATATGAAAGATGAATCACACCTCAGTAAATCACGGTGTTATATTAGTCAGGGATGAGATAAATATGAGAATTACCTACCACATAGTTGTACATCAGTGATATCAACAAGAATGCAGATACGGAAGGTAGACACAAATAAAAGAATATAAGAGACAAGGCACAATATAATCGGTAACTCACCATCAAAAATTGGTGCGTGTTACACAAATGCTTCATAGCACTACTACTCAGGAAATCGAAACCACAGGAAAGATTATCTACTGTCTTAATAGATAGTAAATCACTATATAGAATAGAGATAGAATAATCAGTAAGGACAAATATATATGTATGCAATAACTGCACCACGCAGAATGGCGGTACACTCGGCAAGCATATATTACATTGGAGACTGCCTTTCAGGGAAATATCGGAAAGTAGTATTGGATATTCACTTATATATTTATATATATTACCAGCGTAGAGGAAAGAAAGGGTGGCACTTTTTGGTAAAATAGCATATTCAAGTCTGTATTAATTGACATGACTTTAAAACTAATCATTGATATTGAATCATAGGATGTGAGGTAGGGATTATTAATTTCACTTATTATGTTTAAATTAAATCATATTAAGAATAGGGGCAATTTTTACAGGACCTCCTGCCAGAGTCAAGAATTTAAGTATACCGGAAAATATGAGGTAAAAGAATGAGACAGCATGCCACTTAGTAAAGAACAAGAGTATATAGTTACATAATGGTTAGTGATTATTTTTATATTTTATTCCATAGGCATTCAATTGGAATTCCTTGTACTATATGGGACTTAATAGATAGTTCTGATATTTTAAATTATTTGTATATATATACTGACTTAATAAACTTTTTGAGCCAGATGGTCCATGATGACTACCACAAGGACAAATGATTCAACTTAATTAGACTTATTAATAATTTAAACTAACAATGAAAAGTATATGTAGTGGTAGGAGTATAGGAGTTGATAGGAGAATATATAGATACTTATATAGTGACCATATTATAATTAGATTTAATATTATGAATTTGATATCTGGGCCCAAATTGCAATAGTTATAATATAAATGAAAAAAAGATCTCAATAAGATTACTGATAAGGCACGATTTTTTATCAAATCGAGACTAATTTGACTTTAATACTAATTACTGACTGGGATAAAGAGTTTAAAAGACCATAAAACTGATATGCCGGAGTATAGGGAATACATTAATTAAGCAAATTTTTGAAGAGATTAATTGCCCGAAATATGTTTTAAAGATATTTACTCACTACTATTAATAGTGAGGTACAAAGAGAAAACCTGTTATGGTGGAAAACATAGGGTTAGATAAGATAGTGAAAATTATATGAAAAGCGATAGATGTTTATTAAAAAAATATTCCATTTCCATTTTAAATAAAAGTATATGAAATTGGAAAAAATAATGAAAGTAAAAAAAGAAATGAAAACGAACTGAACTCCAAGCAATAAAAATAAGGCAAAGAGAAGAGGCAGAAATAAATTTAGTAAGGAATTAATGATTAAATAAGAACCTTAAGAAGTTTTTTTATTTTTTGTAAATTTATAGGTAAAATAAAAGTTAATTGGTCCAATAAAATAGATGAAATATTAGAAGTTCAGATAAGGGAAGTTGGTCAAACATTTTCACATAATGCTTATTTATGCCTCACTCACAGTGTTTACTGAGGTAAAGATTAGATAAATAGTTTGTAGGACTATATAGATTATTGGTTAATGCATGCTACAAGCGTAGACTTACAGAATTGAATATTGATTGTCAACAGATTATTTAAAAACGTTACTATAGACCTTATATTGATCCAAGTAAAGCTTGCAGGGCTCTGATGGTTATATATATTAGGTTTTAGAAATTCTAAAGGGAGTAGATATTATAAATAGTATTAGTATAAATAATCAAATACTTATAAAATAAAAGCATTATCGAATTTTGATTATTTTAACAGATTTCATATGTAATGATATTTTAACAGATTGGTGAGGATACCAGAGGATACTGAAATAAAATGGCATATGTTGTTCCATATTAATTAAGAAAATATAAATTAAAAGGGGTTTATAAAGTAAGGAAGATTTGTGGATAATTATAGGCCAGTTAGTCATTATAACATCCACTTAGGTTATAAAGGTTCTGGAAAAAAGTGCTGATAAAGGTCAATTTAATAGAGATAAATATTATTAGAAGATAAACAAGGTTATTGATATGAGACTCCCAGGCATCACTCACGGTTCAGAAAGGGTAGAGTCATTGAGTCATGAACCACAAACCTTTTTTCAGATATATATTTGGAATACATTATACTAGACGTAATTTGAGTACTAAGTTAAGTGAGAGCCAGTTTGATATTATATTATTTAGACTTAAGGCAATAGCATTTTGATAAGGTTCCCCTAACATAAAGGGTACTGATTGAAGAAAGTTATATTGCAATGTGGTATAGGTGGACTGGTACGTGGAGTGATACATGGTTGGATTAAAGAGTGGTATTGTGGTTAAATAGATAAAAGCAGTGTGTTAACTAACATTAATTTGTAATAAATAAATCATCATTGTGTGGAAAATAGTCTGAAGATCATGGTGATATCCCACTAAGGAATCTCAAGGTGCTGGGCACCAATTTGTTTCCTTAATATATTATATATATAGATTTTAAGTCACCCAGGGAACATAAATGCTACAAGGTATTCTAATGATTTGCAGGAATTGAATAACCTAAATAATTAGAGCTCAAACCATACAGTAAGAAATAGATGTAAAGGATGTATTAAGATTCTAATTATAATGATCTTATTAAACTTCTGAAGGATGGGCATATGAATAAGTTTAGTTCAAAATAATGAAATTTTATTAATAGTAAATAAAGTTATATGTATAAGGTTCTTCACTGGTTACTCATTAATAATATAAAAGCTTTAATCTATTATTGATATGAAAATGGGGATTGGCTTGATAGTTGTGGATCAAAGAAAAAGATTTAGAGTGTGATTATAATAAGCATAGGTTAATTTTGAATTAAGTAGCTAATCAGTGTATGGAAGCTAAAGGAATAAATACTTATATTAACGAAGTAGAGAGGATGGTAGGAACTGGGTCTATAATAGCCACTATCAAATCGCTATGTAGCTATATCAAGAAGCACATAGGAGTTAATAGTGAAACTATGAAAAATATTAATAGACTTATAAGTACGAGATCGACAAGTATAAAACCACTATGTGTCGAAATTGGCGTGAGCTACATATACATAATAGACAAGTTTACAACAGGTACACATCATATATGTATAAAAAAGAACACAGACACTCTACAGTAATAGTGCATGTAGAGGAAGTGAAGAGCTGGGAATGTAGTGTAGCAAATTACAATAGGATGATATTATCTATGAGGAGTAATGAAGATAAGTGTAAGAAGTATGAGATAAATTGAGAGAATCTGAGAAAGAATTTTAAGAGAATGTAATTACAGAAGAAAAACACGTAATTATACAAAGAAGCACTATGATACTATGTCATATAAGCAAAATATTTATCTATCCTATTGAACTAAATATACATGACGGCTCAAATAAATTCTTACATTAAGTAAGAGCTAAGGACTGAGTAAGACAGGGGGCATAATAAGAGATAAAATTAAGAAAGAAAGCATAGCTCACATACATTATATAAAGAATAGAATTTTATTATTTAAGTAATTATATAGGTTAGTATGTAAATTTATGGTAAATGGTTTGCCAGCAAGTGATATAGTTGTTGAGTGTAAATTCATAGATTGACTTAACAATTTAAGAAAGGGATATTGGATAAGGTATATGATGAGGGTAGGGTTATCATATAGTATATAATATGACACTCTAGAGGCCAATTTATTATGGCAGGCTTTTAATTACAGTAGTTAATTAATATTAGAATTGAGCATACTAGTAGTACTCAATAAACTGAGAGAGTAGGATGTAAGAGCATGATGGGAATGGGATAGATATGGGTAGTACAGATATGATCAATTTATTGATGGTCTTCCGTATTTATGAACTAAGCAGAGATTGGATGAGTGTATTGTATGAAGAGATAGTTACAATAATTTGACAAGGACCGAGTACAGGATGCAGTATGAGAGTCGGATTTATTAGTCATAAGGTCGTTCTTAAATATCACTTGGTTGCAGTATCGAATGAATAAATGTTAGATGTGAGTATTGAAAGGAGTGAACATCTGTCTCGCACGGTCACTGGCCTTAAGCATGGCTCTCTCTCACTGTAATAATTAAAATTTCTAAATTGTTCTAACTTTTTATATGAATAAATATAAGTTCTGCACAATGAATACTGGTTAGTAGATAAGTTCAATGAATTACAGAAATAGACCAATAAACTGGTCCATTCAACATTATAGTTATCAAATAAATCCTTTTCGATAAGATCCATTTTCCATAATAAAAAAAAATCCAAATAATAATATATATTTAAATTAAAACTATTAATATTAGCATATATAATGGCTAAATTAATATTGAATGTAACTTCATATATGTTGAGGTCAATAGAGAAGTGACGTTTTCTGGTTACTCCACCTGATAATTATATTATTGTTCTATAGTTGTAAACCTAAAGCTTATTAGCATATACAATCATATTATATATTTCATTTATTAATATAATGTTAAGTTTTAGATTAGCAATTGATTATATAATAAATTATATTATTATATATTATATATTTTTATTAAATATATATTTATAATATATATATATATATATAATATAATTATATTAAACAAAATTAATTAATCTGAATATACAAATCACAAACGTACTTGGAAAGAACTATAATATCATAGCTTTAGGTTTTATTAAATTAGTTCTTTAATAATCTTAAATAGTTATATATATATATTATATAATTAATATATAATATATTTAATATATATTATATATATATATAATAATAATACTAATAATTATATATATATTTTAAATAATATATATATATATATTCAATAATCCTATGAGTAAGGCTTTAAACTAAAAATTAGCATTACATAAGTGAAGTCAATATAATTGGATATACATTGTTAGGTTGAAGACTACTAACTTTAACTGGTCTAAATAAACCACTTACGTTATCATTACTTCTCAAGTATCAATCACTTACCACGACACTCGAGCTGAGAACTTATAGTGAGAAAATCTCAAAGCAGTGGCTTGGGAGTCATAGGCATAGATAACCTCATAATGTAGAACATAGTATTTTCAATTAGGATGGACCTAATGTTCAACTTGAAAATAAATTGTATTAGAATGTCTTTGATTGAATAGTACAGAATTAAATACCTGTCCCGAAGCTCCAAGATTTGATTGGAATTTGGAAGTGCTTTTGTATACATATATATTGATGTCCATGGAGCTCTCAAAACTGGTCATAAAGCTACAAATTGTGATTTATTAGAATATTTAAGGGCTTCTTATTATTTATTTAACGATTTTCCAACTAGAAAGGGAACATTCATGAAAATAACAGGCTCTGAAGAGTTTCCTGCTAAATTTTGTTTGACAAGATGGGTTGAAAATGTAAATGCCACAACAACAGCCATTCCATTGCTTCCAAGACTTCGAAAGTACGTGGAAGAAGTTGGAGAATTGAAAAATTCAAAAGTGTTTAAAATTCAAAAGTGTTTGGAAAGGTGAAATCATATTTAAAGGATCCATTATTACATGCAAAGTTGGGGTTTTTCCAAGCAGTAGCTCGTCAGTTGGAAGGATTTCTATTGAAGTTTCAGCGTGAAGACCCATTGACACCCTTCTTGTATGATGATCTCTGTCACTTAGTTAAAACTTTAATGAAAAGAATTCTAAAACCGGACATTTATTGTTCAGACGTCAAAGTTTTAATGAAAATTAACTTTAAAGATAAAAAAAATCATAAATGCAGAAAATATGGACCTGTATCAAACAGCAAAAGAGGGAATTAGGAATGCACCTTGAAGGCTGCAAACTCCAGAAATTTTAAAATTTAGAGAAGATTGTATGTTATTCTTGCAAGTACTTATCCAGAAGTTAGTAGAAAGAAGTCCTCTTAAATATTCCATCACAAAGGCATTAAGTTGTTTTGTCACCGAAGATAATGCTTTCTAATAACTCTGAAAGAATTAATATGTGTGTTAAAAAATTCATTGACATCAAGCGAATTGATGGTTTGATGGCTGATATAATCAAAGAGGATTATGAACTTTTGATATCTAATTCCTATGTCCTTGAACTTCTGAAAAATTTTGATGAGAAGGAAGATAGACTTGATCAACTTTTCATTGAAATTTTTAAAAAGGTAAACATTCAAAAAGAAACAAAAACTTTGTTAAACACTGATTCTTGTTATCTTTATTTCATGGGAATGGCTTCTGTACAGAGAGTTTCTGCGACAAACAAACGATTGTCTACAAGGAAATTTCGTGAAGAGTCTACTTGTGCTAAAAGAGTTATGCTGACAGAATGAAAAATATTGTGAGTGGATTGATTGTATTTACAAATTGAAATAGATGATGTCATTACTATGCCGCAATGCTTATCTTTAAGTATATAAGATTAATCAAGCTAATACTTATAAAGTAAAAACATATGTGACTCACAAAAAGAGCACAGAAATCTGGAAGGTGTCAAAAAAAAGAGAATTATAGAGAAGTCTGAATTAAAAGAGACTGAAGAAATAATACATGAGAATAAAAATATTGTTCAAGAGAACCACGAAAAATACAAATCATCATATTTTAGAGAGTAAAAATAACATTTTCTAAAAACAAGTCATTAAATTATATTTTAAAGATATGAAATATATGTTCTATAATTAATATAAGGGAACTTAGTGAGATTATATTACTTCATGATATAGAATTACATTACTTGTAAAGTGTTCTTTTTAGTAGAAATAGTAGTATAAAATATTTATATATATTATATGAGATATATAATAATAGAAGAGAAAAAGAGCTAACAAAATGATGACACAAGTATATTTACTTACCAGATTTTTCTTTCTTCTTGAGACATATCAGTTTTAATACATTATCTTTTATTTGACCAGCTAAAATCTTCTCTATATCTTCTTTGTTCGTATACAATTTGTAAATACTCTTCGATGTGACAATATCCTCACTTACGTCATTCCCCCCCTCTAAGAAAAATTTCTGTTTAAATCTGACCGGCGGGTTGTTCTGAAAATTATAAAAATCTTTCCATCTTTTCTTATCATATTTGTGGAACACCAATTCTTTATAATAGTGTATTTCTGTGCTGATTAAATATTCTTTCGTTTCGTTTTCTTCATACTGACGAAAGAATGGTTCAGTGCTTATTTTTCTCGTTATTTCGGCGCTATCAATTTCGTTCATTAACATTCTTCTCTCTTCGGTGTCGATTAAAGGGAATCTCTTATATATCTGCCTAAAACAGCGCGTCTCACTATCGATTTTGGGTTCGTCGTTGTCGTTGGTTAAATCGAGTTCTGTTTCCTTTTTCCCGATCAGTTCTTTTCTAAATATCAACTCGCGCTGAAAGTTTCGGCTCTTAAGAATTCGAACTTTTATTATAATTCCAACGTTCGGGGCTGCGCGCCCGCACTTTCCGAATATATCGACCGAGGAGGCACTACCACCGCCGTCTTCTTTGGTTCTCTTCCTTTTGCAACCCGTCGTTGACGAACCATCCGACGACGACGAGGCGCTTTCCGCCACTTCTTTCTCCGCCCCGTTGTTTTTCTTTTCGCCCACTCTGTCTAATAACAATAGTTCCTCAATATCGTAACTGAAAAGTTTCGCGTGAAAACCCCAGTCGTCTTTTCTTCGGTGGGCGTAATATTCTTCTCGATAAAGAAAATCGTTCAACTTCGGTATTTCGTCGTCGTACTTTCGAAGACACTCCGGCTCATCTCGCTTTAATAATTCGCGTAATCTACGAAGACCTTCGTAACGCGTGATCTTATTTCGCTTCACGTTTTCGAAGGCGATGAGTTTAACTTTCATGAAGGATACCAGGGAATGGAGCGCCTCCGTATTCGCCTCCCTATACGCGAGTGGTTCGCTTTTTTTGGGGGATGTTTTGAACGCGAATTGCGCGAAAACGTCTATCTCGCGGCCGCGTTTGTGAACTAGCGTCCTAGCGAATATATCGTGAGAGACGTGATGCTCGAGGGATATTTTAATAAAATTAGTTTTTAAGTTCAATTCGCTCTGCGTTAGTAGTAGGACGAAATCTTCGGGTTGGGGAGCATGAAGCATGTTGGCGAAAAATAATTCGTCTGGTACGGGCTCCTTATTCGATTTAACGCTCGACATTTTATCTCCGTCTTCGGATTTGTTGGCATCGTTATCATCGCCGTTGTTATCGCCATCCATTATATATATGTATATATATTTTTTTTTAATATTTAACATTCAAAATGTTTTTAAAAAAATGATAATAAAATAAATTTACATTATGTTTCATTTCGAAAAGCGAAATGACTCACGAGTTCTATAAAAAAGGACTCAACGGGAAGCGTCTTCCATTGCTATTTCGGCGGATACGATGACGAAAGATTATTATAAAATATTGGAGCTGAGTCGACAGGCCAACGACAATGATATTAAAAAGGCGTACAGGAGAATGGCTCTTAAATATCACCCGGATAAAAATACATCGCCTGACGCCGAAGAACGATTTAAAGAGGTGGCAGAAGCGTACGAAACTCTCAAAGATGCGAGGAAAAGACGTATTTACGATCAAACCTTTGAAGAACCTACGAAAAACCGAGCCAATTTTACCGAATTTTCTTTTTCTTCGCCGAGTTTTGATCCGCACGATACGTTTAAAAGCTTTTTCGGAAACGACGACCCCTTTTCCGGTTTCTTCCAAGAATGTTTTTCCTTCGATGCCGGGAACGGACACGTTAAGTTCACTAGTTTCAAAACCACTTTTACATCCTGGGGCGATTCCCAAAGAAAAGGACCGCAGCAGCAGCGACCCGGTCGAACACATTCGCACCCGCAGCGGCAGCCACTCCCCAAATGATCATTCGCAGCAGCAGCAGCAGCAGCAGCAGCAGCAGCAGCAGCAGCAGCAGCAGCAGCCCCAGCAGCCGCAGCAGCAGCCGCAGCAGCAGCCCGCACTCCCAGCAGCGGGGAGCAAAAAAAAAACCCTCCATTATTTTTAAAACATACGTGACTCTAAAAGACATTTTATTCGGGAGGAGTTTTACTAGACAAGTGAATTGCGATATTTTGAGCGTAAATGGAGAAACTTTTAAAATAAGTAAGCCGTTCATCGTGCAGGTAAAACCCGGCGCTCTTGATGAAACGGAAATTGTTTTTGAAAATCAAGGACACCAATCCCGAGGACGAATACCATCCGATATCATTTTTTACGTAAATAGGCTGCCGCACGCGGAATTTCAAAGAGATTCCGCCAACCTTATCTACAATGCCCGCATTTCTCTCAAAACCGCGTTATGCGGCGGAGTCGTGCGAATACCGACTCTCGAAGGGCGAGATATAACTATTAATTTAGGCGACGACGTCGTAAATTCTAAGACGGAAAAGTTCTTTCCTTTTAGCGGTTTGCCATTGGTCGATTCCAATTCTCACAGAGGTAGTTTAATCGTAAGATTCGATATAGAATTTCCGTCGAGGTTAACCGAAGTTGCGAAGAGAAAGCTGAATGAAATTTTGTAATCGCTGTTGCTGTTGTAAATTTATTCGTCTCGATTTAGGTGAAGGTTTCTTATCGCGTCGCTTTATTTCCTCGTCCCTATATCAAAAATAAGACGTGTTTCAACTTTTCTGTTTTAAACTATTTTAATAATATATATATATATATATACATATAAATATAAGTATAGTATAGACTAATGTCGTCATCTTTGATGCGCCAAATTGTTAAAAAATATAAAAAACGTCACTTTTATTGAAGTATACGGGTGTAAATAAAAAACTTTTAACAAAAAAAATGTTTTATTGAAACCCTTTACGCGTAAAGATATTTTTTATTCATTTATTCTTTGGTGGTAAATGTTCGAATGTAAATGCTGCTGATCGAGCGAGTGAATATACCGTGTTGTTGCAATTACTAAAATATTTCTCCATAAAAAAACGAGCATATATAAGGTTTCAAATACAAACAAGTCTTTAAATAATAAATTTTATTATTTCATATAATTAAAAAAATTTATAATACAGTTTTTTTATCTTGAAAATTTTTACGCGTACAAGGTATAAACATATAGTTTTTAATTTACTCTAGGGTCTGCCATATTATACTTCCAATAGCACCAAAAAGTTTATTAAAAAATTCTTGGTTATCAATAAATTTAAATGCTAAATGAAATGTTTTTGGATTGGGATCGCGAAATCTTTTTAAAAAGTTAAAAAATGAGATCGGCTTTGAAAAATAAATATCATCTTTTAACATCAATTGCCTTTTAAAGAATTTCGCTTCCATATCTTCGGGTAAATTCAAGAAATCATATTGCTTTATACTCCATCGAATGACGGGATTTCCAGAGACGTCTGTCATAGTTAACGCAATTTGTTTGAAAACGTTGATAATATTACCTCTATGAAAAATATTCTCACAATCCCTAAGGGATTCTGACAAATTACGTTTATTCTCTAAATATCTATCGAAATTAAATTTTATTCCTCTTTTCAAAGAGCGAGTGATTTTCAAAAGAGTATAAATTTTGCACGGATTGATACACCTGGAGCTGAAAAATACGATGACTTTTTCTAGTTTTGGAGAGGCACGACAAATATCGTATAAAAGAATAGAAAAATCAATTTTTAATTCTACCAAATTTTTAAAAACGAATCCATTTTTTTCATCCGATATGATCTTGGAAAGATTAATACTTATAACCTGAGAATAATTATTCATTCTTATTTCTAACTCTCATATTCGGAAAGGCCCTGATGATTTTATTGCTCAGTGAACCACAATCACGATTTCTGTCAAATTCTCCAATTATTCCGTCATAAACCATTTTTAAGACGCGCACATTTTGAAATTGGAATGGAGATAAGGTATCGACATTTTCGTTTCTTCGAAGGATAGCATTAAAATGACAAACGTTTTCAAAATTCAATTCCAAAGAACCGTCGAGCTTTCTAATATTCCTTCGCAATCGGTTTCTTAAAAATTTCGTATCCCAAGATTCGATTAATTTCCTTTCTATTTCCCTTCGCCACGATTTACCCCAATGTAAACGACAACGCCCTAATAGCATAAAGTGCGAGAAGGGCATAAAGAGCGCCACAACTGCGTAAATTCCTTTGCATAAGAGGCAGAATGGTACTTTTATTTCGTTTCTTTCTCGATCTTTAGTAAGAAGTTTCCAAAAATTAATTTCCAACATTCTTAGTATCCCACCAAATTTAGATTCATCTTCTTCATCTCCTGCCGCTTCTTGTTGTTCCCGTTCTGATAATTTCACGAACTTTTCGATCGGCGGCGGAGTTTTAGTAATTTCCCATTCGATTATTCTCTCGTTTTCGATTTCGACAACCACGACTAATTTTGAAAGATTTCGTTGATAACAATCGTCGCATTCGAAATGTTTATCTAATTCAGAAAAATAGCAGTGGTGGGGAAATATTTCTTCTTCTGATGAGAAACTGAAAATCAATTCTAATGTCTCGACCCATGTTTTTATAGCCATTAGCATTAAACGAACGTGGTTAACAACGGTAGATGGGTGTTTGTGGTTTAAGCGAACTCCAATTTTTTGCAAGTTAAACAATGATGAGATTTCGGTAATTTCCTCGATGTTGTTATAATCCACAATAATGGTAGTTAGGTGGTTTAATGGAGGAATAAGAAGTTTTCGCAATTTACCCGAAAAATCAATTTCGACGTATATTCCCTTGTTTGTCATACATTCCAAATACGGTTTGTTAAAAAAGGCGTTCGCTGACTTGCTTAAAAAAGTAGAAATGAAGTCTCCGCTATTAAGCATTCGGTTTGAATCCCGTCTCACTACTCTTTTGGAACTACATCTACATATCAGTTTTAAGGCGATTAGATTTGGAAATAGAATGGAAATATTCCTAATTGTTTCGAGAAAGTCGTCGTGAGTGAGAAGGTCGGTGCCCGTATTAAAAATTTCTAGCTTCTCGATACTAAATAAAGGTGGTTGTCGTTGTGGTTTTTCTTCCATGTGTTTTGCTAATTTTAAAAAGGTTTGATACCGGTCTATAGAAAAATGCAAAGATTTCACGCTTTTGTATTTAGTACTCATTGTCCTAATAACCTCAGCGGTTTTCGCGAGCGCGGGAACACCATCGGCGAGACTGCCTGTTGCGACCATATACTCGTTCAACGTAAGGGTTATCGATTCAGTCGCCCCGTACGGATTTCGTGTCGCGTTTTCGAGAAACTCTAGAAAGCTCGCCGAGGTTTTTTCCTCGTCGTCCGAAACAAATAGCGGTAAGAACAGGTCAAAATTTAATTTCTTCACCCCATATTTTTCGATTAAATAATTCCTGATCAAATCGTAGATCGCAGGGAGTTTTTCCGTTTCAGAATCATCGTCGTAGGAATCTTGAAAGGATAACGATGTTTCGAGCAGGACGTTCAGCGCTAAATCTTGCAGTTTCGTCACATTTTTTTCCATTTGGAGTTAGTCGTCGTTGAATTTGAGTGTAGTAAGGAAAATAAAAAAGCGACGCCGTATTTTGTTAACCGTGAGAACTTTTCTACGATAGAATGAAAAGGTCTCTCGATTCCCGGAAGACGCTGGTCATTTTTCCGACTACAGACGCAAGCGCACGTTTGCGGAAATACGACGTGAATGCCATTCGACGTAGCCAATCTTCTTAATGAGAAAAATATATAATAGTTCTCTTATTTATAGGCAAATTAAAAGCTGCTATTTTTTAATATATATTTTTTTTTTATATATTTGTTATTATATATTTGTTATTTAAATAAATATATATATAATATATATATATATATATATATATATATATATATATATACTAACTATATAATCCTTGAATAGGCTTTGCCCGTGAGCGGTGTGATAACCAATAAATATTATATAATTATATATATATATATTTATATCAATTATATATATATATATCATATATATTATATATATATATAATATATATATAATATAATATATATATATAGTATATATTTATATTATATATTTGTTTAAATTTCAAAATTTTTCATTTTAAATAATCAAATATACATATAAATACTATATAACATAAAATCGACATTTTTTCTTTGTCATATCAAAATGAGACTTCTAAAATAATTCTAAATAGTTCCTTAAAAAATCATGAAATCGTAGAGGTTAAAGGCCAGATTGAAAATGTTAAGACATCAAGGATCTCGAATGATTTAAAAACTCAAAAAAAACGTTTAAAAAGCGCATATCAATGTGGAGTTTAATCCCAAATAGCTCTCATTGAATTTTGTTTTTTTTTCGACACTGTACTTATTATTTTCGGATGATTCTATGTCGGATAATTCGAACGAGTCGTATCTTTTTATATACCACCGAAAGACGGAATTTCCATACTCGTCGTTCAGAGTCACCGCAATATTTTTGAAAAGTTGTTTGACATTTCCCCAGTGTGTAGGATCGCGGCATTCGCAAAAGCAAAATGTTTCATTATTAACAATGTATTGATCAAAATTTATTTCTAGTCCTCTTTTCATAGAAGTGGTGATATCCAAAAGTTTATAAATACTGCAGGAGTTGATATAACTGGCATTAAAAAACACAACTACCTTTTCTAGATTTGGAGAAACTCGACAAATATCATATAATAGAATGGAAAAATTCATCTTTAATTCTACCAAATTTTTAAAAGCGACTTCATTTTCACCATCTATAATAAATTGGACGTCATAACTATATCTATATGTAGATTTGCTTAATCTTATTTCTAACTCGGCTATATTCGGGAAAGCTTTGACGAATTTATTACTCAATAAGCCGCAATTACGATTTTCCCGGAATAGTGTAAATTTTCCGTCGCAAACCAATTTTAAGGAATTCACATTTAAAAATCGGAATGGAAAAATGGTATTGACATTTTCGTTTCTTTGAAGGATTGCGTTAAAGTGGCAAACGTTTCGCAAATTCAATTCCAAGAAACCGTCGTTCTTTCTTATATTCCTTTGCAATCGGTGTCTAAAAATTTTCGTGTCCCAACAATCAATTATTTTCTTTTCCATTTCAGATCGCCATTTTTTACCCGAATGTAAGCGGCATAGCTCTCGTTCAATATTCCACGGATAGGTCAGCGGCATAAAGAGCGTCATAACCGCATAAATTCCTTTGCATGCGAGGCAGAATGGTATTTCTATTTTGCTTTTTTCACGATCTTTAGTAGTAAGAAGTTTCCAAAAATTAATTTCCAACAATCTTTTTAATCCACCGACCTCGTATTCATCTTCTTCATCTCCTGCCACTTCTTCTTTCAACCTCTTTGATGATTTCACGGAAAATTCGACTATCGGTAGAGCTTCGCTAATTTCCCATTCGATAATTCTTCTGTTTTCGATTTCAACCACCACGATTAAGGAAGCTAATTTTTTCTTAGAACAGTTATAGCACGCACGACGAAGTAATTCTTTCATCAAATAATAATCGTGGCTGGGAAATATTTCCTCTTCCGATGAATAACCGAAAATCAATTCCAATGTCTTCACCCCGGTTTTTGCTACCAATCGCCTTACACGAGCGCTGCTAATAACTGTATACGGGTGTCCATGATTCAAACGAACTCCAATTTTTTGCAAGTTAAACAACGATGAGGTTTTGATAATATCCTCGATGTTGTTAAAATCCACGATTAACGTAGTTAATTCGTCAAACGAAGGAATAAGAAGTTTCCGCAATTCACTCGAAAAATCAATTTGGTCAATTATTTCCATCTCTTTTATATATTCTAAATGGTATTTATCAGCCAAATCACTGTCGTCTTCGCCTGAAGGGGGATAGGGGTCCCTGTTCATAGTAGAGTCTTGTTTCAACACCGTTTCGCGACATCTGCATATTAGTTTTAACGCGATTAGATTTGGAAAAAGGATCGAAATATTTTTAATCATTTCGAGAAAGTCCTCGTGAGTGAGAAGAATGGCGCCCGTATTAACAATTTCTAACTTCTCGATACGAAATAAAGGCTCGTGTCGTTTTTCTTTCATAAAATTGGTTAATTTTATAAAGGTTTCGTACTGATCTGAATACAAAATCAAAGATTTCAAGCGTTTGTACGCGGTGCCCATTGTCTTAATAATCCCAGCGGTTTTAGCAGCCGCGGAAACGCAACCGGGTAAAGCGTTTACTGCGACCATATACTTGGTCAACGTCAGGGTTATCGATTCGGTCGTTCTGTACGGACTTCGCGTCGCTTTTTCGAGAAAGCCCAGAAAGTTTGTGGAAGATTCTTTTGCGTTGTCCGAATCAAATAGCGATAGGAGTAGGTTGAAATTTAATTCCTTCGTTCCGTGTTTTTCGACCAAATAATCTAAAATCAATTCGTATTTCGCAGCGAATTTTCTGGAATCAGAAGCATTTTTGTTGTACGCATTTTGGAAAGACGATGTTTCAAAAATGACGTTCATCGCCAAATCTTGCAGATTCATCGCTTTCTATTCCATTTCCGACTAAGTGTCGAGGATTTTGGGTGTGAAAAAAATAAATTTGAAGCGGTGATTCGGTATATATATATATTAGGCGACGTCACACTATGATAAAAAATGTAATACGTCAACTCCCTTTTATAGGCAAAAGAAAAAAGACTAGCGAGTTAAATAATTTATTAATATCATCAATAATTAAGTCTTTTCTTATAATTAGTATATATATATAATATATATATATAGTATAATATATTAATAATAGTAATATTAAGATAAACTATTATTATTATATATATAGTAGTATATATTTTGTCAATATACAACCCTGTATATGAAATGTTGGTCAGAAAAAAAAATTTGTCCCACTTAAAATCTTCACGTCTTCTATGAAAAATTAATTTTAGGGGTAATTAAACTAAATTAAATAAAATAAAAATAACAATAAATTGAATTAAAATATCTAGAATAGATAAAAATTTTAAAAGTACACGGGGAATCGAAAAAGTGACTGCGCGTGTTTAAAGTACGTTTTTGACGTTACGACTACCGCGAGGAACCATTCAAATACATTTTTAGAATGACTACAACCAACCCGAGAGAGATATCATACGCCTCAGATTATCCCCTACATCGATAACTAGAAGCCTCGGTCAGAATTATTGACACTTGGTGGGGAATGGGATGAGATACTGAGGGGTTGGATAGATAGAGATGTCACATTCCAACATGGACTGTAAGTTTCGAGAGCGAATATCTAGTGATAATATATAAAGAGAGGTTTAAGTGGAGTATAATGGATAAACAATGGACATAATAAGTAATAATTTTGACTAAGATCAATATACGAGGAGGAAATTAAAGCAAAATAATCCCTCCACAGCAGAATATTAAATTATGTACAATATTATAAAATATCCGGCGGGCATAGAAAGGAAACGACCTATAATTAGAAGGATGTGAATCAACCAAATTAATAAATACAGCATCAATTAAGAAAACTGTATATGACAAATGTGTGAATTGAATTACTCAATAATTGTATGAGTGATAAGTGTTAGCTGAGTAGTAGTGTTTTTAAATTATAATGATATGTGAAGAATCATTTATTTATATTAAGCGATAGATATGCATTGCTCTAGAGTACTTATGTGAAATAATTAAAGCGAGAGATTATGTTTATTAATCACATAATATAAAGTGGACTATTTAGCACATTCTTGCAAAGTAGTATCGGTGGTTGACGTTAGGGACGTGGTGTTTTATCAATTTCAGTTAGAAAAGTATCAGGAATAATTTCTTGATGTATTTCATGAAGAAATATGATGACACCTTTTGTGAAATATAAAAGTACTAAAATAGTGGTGCCAACCCTCTCTCATATATTACCAAAAATTCCATGTCTCACTGCTCCAGAACGCTCTATTCGTGGTAATTTTGATAATTAGTTTGTTGAGTCGATGAGAAGGATTATTTTATAAAAAGATAGCTAGTAGAGATGAACAGATTATCTTCAATATTTGGTTCATACCTTTTAATTTAAAATCCCGAGCGTCTCAATTACTCCTAAATATCATACTGACGATTCGTTTCCTATCAGTCACTTTGAACAAACTTTTACGTTTCGAGCTAAAAGTGGCAGACACAAAGATAGGCACTCCGAATGGGGTCGTCTTTCCTCCGTAGCGCCCCCGAAAATGCTCCTCACTCGAAAACACAGAGAGAATAGTTGGACCTATCTGACGTATAAGACGTGAGCTACTTCCACCGCCTGCCTCTCAGAGTGAGTTAGCTCGGGTGTCTAGTCAGCCATTTAAACTCAAAAAAAGTATCATGATCGTGTCCTATATTTCGCGAGTGTCACTCATGCGAAATTATGCCCATAGGCAGCCAAGACAAGCTGTGATTAACACAAGTATCACAGCCGGTTGTGTCCGACATGCACCCTCTCCAGGCCCAAAAATAAGAAACAAGTATAGTATTTCCGTAAATATTATCGGTCTAGTGTGTGGCCCTCTCATCAAAAGCGTGAAAGACCCACAGGGTTGCTAGATCCGCTGGTGCTGTTTGGATACTATCATGGTGATTAAAAGCATAAGTAATCATGAATATTATTTTTTTCTTGAAGGGAGGGGAAGCTACAGATAAACTAGGGTGAATGAATGAGTACCACTTACAATAGTTTATGGCAGTACAATGTGTCGGTATTTGCTCTATGCACTTGATTCAGTATCTCGAGATCGTCTGACTGTGTGGTAAAAGCTAAAGACGTTATCCCTTCGCAACCCAGTATTTAATGTCCAAGTACCGATCGAATTATCTCAAATACAATTTCTTATCTAGCTCCACGGCGCTACCGGTGGTATCGAAGTGGAGGTTAATTGACCGAATGAACGTCAAAAGCCCTGCTACTTAAAAGTATATTGAGGATGCTGAGACGATACTGAAGCTTAACCCGGAGGAGAAGGACGAGAACAGGTTGACTAAGGCTCAACTGAAACACTCTGTTTTGTTTATGGGCGACAATGGCAGTCGGTGAAATCACGTATCGGCGTAGCAGAGATCATGACCAATTGGATACCGGGTGATAAGAAAGTATGATAGTTAATTCGTTCAATGGCGTCTTAAGACAGCGGCTAGAATAATTAAAGTCGCGATATGCCAGGTGGGAAGAAACGGCGTTAAGTGTCAGTATTCGTCCATCAAACATCTGTATTCAGTCGTATTTGAGTATGGCGGCTCAAGAAACTGACTTGTTAGATAAAAAATTAAATAGTGTTAGACTTCGAGAGAGTAGTACCAAGTCCGTCGATAGATACTGAAGGTATTGAAGATTATCTCCGACGTGCGCGGTCCGATGCACGGATTACGGTCACAGGGCGCGCCGTAGACGTCACCAAATTACATTCGTGACATATGGTAGAGACAGCCTTAGACGGAAACGTGCAGGATGATCGAAAAGCTTGGTAGAG
Organism: Trachelipus rathkii; assembly: GCA_015478945.1. NCBI lineage: Eukaryota > Metazoa > Arthropoda > Malacostraca > Isopoda > Trachelipodidae > Trachelipus > Trachelipus rathkii. The sequence goes on along the minus strand of JABUQX010070585.1, from coordinate 12,399 downwards.
AAAGATCGAAGACCCAAGATATGAATTAACGTGCTACAAGCGGAAGAGGAGGGGTATGGGTAAGAAGCCGGCGTATGATCAATAGTTAATCTTTCGTCGCTACTCATTACTATTCTCTACATCAGGTTGAAGAGTGAGACGTCGTCGTAGTAGTGAGTGCAGGAACGCGGAGTAGCGAATAGAGGGTGACGATGCTCGCGACATCCAGAATACGAAGCAGAGTCATGATGGTAGCTGGAGTGAAGAGGCAAAGAAAGTCACGAAAGAAGATGTATAGGGTGCAAACCCACTGCGTGACGGTGTATCTGGAGTAAATCAATAGCGTGAAGACAAAGAGTGATAACATATTCGAATGTCGCCGGTAAAGGAGAAGGCGGCCAGTGATAGACGAGTAGCGCTGAAGGGAGCTGTGACTTGTATGAATAAGAGTCTGGGTCAAAAAATGGTAACCATACTCCCCGCACCGAGAGAGACCGGCCGAAGGGCCCTGCAACGTGTCTTCCTGAGGAAAAATTTTAAACAAGAGACTGCAAGGCTTCGGAGCTTTGATTATCGCTGTGTACCCTAGATCATGATACGTTTTCTCTACTGTCTGCAGACTAATCAAAATTCTCAGTCGTAATAAAACCTCCCAATGCCGTCAGAGATGGTAACGAGCAGAAATTACTAGAACAAAACGTTGAGAGAATAATGCGGTAGGTAGAGTGACAATACTGAGTACAAGTGAGAATGAGGATACGGGGTGTGTCGCAGGAAGAAGGTAGGTGGACCCTGATGCTCGGGTAACGTTACCAGTACGGAATGATATGAGGATGAGCACATTTCAAAGCATGGAATAGTGGATGAGAAGTAGAGAGCGATAGTAGGGAAGTAGAGTGCTAGATAGAGGCGTGGGGGCACGACGTAGAGCAGGTCCTACTAGCGCATCACTAAGGCTGCAACGGTGCTGAGGCGAGTGCGTCGAGCAAGGAATTCAAGAAAGAACGAACGAGCAAGGCTAGCGCCGAGTAGCTAAGAAATGAGTCGGAGCAGAGGGATAGGTGCGAGGCAGCCGCAGAATAGACAGATAGGTTTAGCAGATGAAGCGAAGTGATAAGATGATGTACGCAATAAGGGGTAGTGAGACGAGAAGGCGGTGAGGTGAGCGGCGCTAGGATAAGCGGGGAGGTACAGGGTGAGGGTGAGCGCTAGGACGGTAGTAACGGAAAGGGGGTCGGCAGCACGACAGTAAAGACGGGCCTTCGGAGGGGATAAAGTGACGGTACCGTGAAGTGAGGAGGAACCTAGGAGATAAAAAATACGAATGTATATGAAAGAAAATAGGTTAATATATATATACTAGATGATATATTAATAAGCGAGTTAATACCAGCAACATAGAAGGTAATTTAAATTTACTGATCCATACAGTATTTTAGTTATATATTAATCCAATTAGGTACATTATAGATTTCAGTTAATTCTAATGATTAACCTAGTATAAATACGAGAATGGTCTTTTAATTTGTATGGAAAAGGTGCACCTTCACGTGTCTGATGAGCATTTTTTATATATACATTTAACATATGCTCATCTCTACCTCCTCAATACTCGCTCCTCCTCGGCATGAATGTAATTGTTGTTATGGATTAATTTACGGTAGCTAAGAGTTAATAAGAAGAGTTACAGACATATCGGGAATGAACGTGTGAAGGTAAGTAAATTTCCTACAGAATAACATATAAGAAAACGGATAAAAGATATTAAAACTGATTTTAAGAAAATATATATATATAAATGTTTATAAAATATAATTTAATAATATTTCAAACTTTTAATGATTTGCACTCGCTGAGGATTACTAATGCCGGTAATAATATAACATATAAGGTAATCCGATTTATATTTGACCTTGATTATAAAAAATGAATTAGAAATGAATATATTCAACTAATTTAAAATAAAATATAATTTAAAAAAATGATTGAGAAGCTAATAAAAATTCATCGCCATATATTTCCTCTTGATATTTTAAAATAAATAGTATACTCTTCTTATTTGATATATCTAACTTCCCCTGGGTAGTTAACATTCTTATTATTATACCTCATAAATTATATAAATTATTTGGTTTTCATAAAAGTATATATTTGATATTTTAAAATAAATAGTATAGTAATATATTTAGGTTAAATTTATTTTTCTATAATTAAATAATTTCTATCGTTTTATTTTAGTCAGGATATTTCATGATCATAATTGCTAGATTATATAAATCATAAATGTTTGTATTCCTTAGTAATTTTTATCGTGCGTGCGTGGTAAATTTTATTTACTACTTCGTCATGAAATATACATTTAATTTTATATACTAAATTTTTTATAATTTCGTTTTAAGTTTTGTTATAAATAATCAAAAATAAGTTTATAATCATTTATTATAATTAATGTGTTATTGTAATTGTAAGATAGTAAATTAATAAATTAATTATCAAAGAAATATAAATTTATATTTAATATATTTCCCGGGTTGCCATGACAATTCTTTTGTTCTATAAATGCTTATGGACTTTCATTTCTCACCTGTATTCATTTTATTTGGATTAATTTTATATGATAATTTTATTTTTCTAAATATATCTTTATTTTTATTTGTGAGCTTGTTCCAGTATGCGTCCTCTTCTTTCTTGGATAATGCACTCCTTATTATACATGAGTATATATATTATGAGTAATACTGCCTTTCTCTAATAGAATAGTATGCTATTAGTTATAAAGTAAAGTCAAGAACAAGAAGTTGGGAAAGTAAAATAGTAAGTATATTGAAATATTAATACCTATTATTTTAAGATATATAAGTGTCCTGAGTTATCTTATGGTATGTAGACTGTAGCCTCGTCTTATGAAGATGTATTTCGTGCTTTTTTATGGATTGTATCATTTTATCAATAAAGACATCTTTAATAATTGAAAAGAGATACTCTCTATGGTCTTATGAATTTATACAGTGAGCTATATAAAATATAGTTTATAATCTTCATTTCGATGTAACGTTATGAATCTATAATATTCCTGTCCTATTTACTATGATTTTACTACCCTTATCTATTAACTTGGTCTACACTTTACTCATTATATGGATTACTCGGGTGGTGAGTATTTAAGTTAGTTTTGTTATTCTCTCATACACTGTTCGGGAAATGTCCTGTATGTGTGATATATTTGCATATTAGCTACTTGGAATTCAATTACTAAGGTTGTGTTTATTTAAGATTCTGAATAATATCATAGGTTAGTATTAAAAGCTATAGTAACGTAGCCGTATAGTCATATCCACTAATGAATCTCTTCTCTAATATATTGAATTTAGTATAAGGCTTTGCCATGAGTTTGTAGTTTTACTAAGTAATTATAATGTATTATTACTCAGTGAAGCCATTATGTGGTAATATTTAGTTTCTACATATATGACTTACTCAGTCTTTCCAAATTTAATTTCTATATTGTTATGTTAATTCTTGTGTATATATATGAAGTTTTTCATAATTACCGTAGTGATGTAGTTATATTATTTATTGATATGTGTAATATATTTAAAGATTTATGATTGTCTGATACGCCTTATATATGTCCGGTGATTTATATAGTTGGTTAATTTATAAATGATTTTTATCAATTATTATAGTATTTATTACATTTAATTATGTATTCTAGAGGTGCATACGACATCTGTTAATATGCGAGTGTATGGTGGCGATATATTTTTATACATTATTGAAGAAAGCGGAACTTGTGTGTAATAATTATGTAGTAAGCCTGCTCTCCGGTTCCACACTGGTCTATCTTTTTTGTCTAAAATATATTAATAGCATCGTTGTTGTTAAGTAGTACACATTTTTTGCATTAATATAACATGATTATTATTATAAGAGCATAGTTACTTGAGCTAAAGGGTAGTATGATGTACTTAGTAGTATTGATTTAGTAATCAATCCGTAAGTAAATGCACTGCAACCTCATAAACACTTTTATATTTTACTTTGCGGATACAATATGCTCAGATGTACAATCTCTTGTGACAAAGAATCACAATTTATATTCATCATATATATTATTATATCATAAGAACCATAGAGATGAAACTAAAATGATCTTTCAATGTTTGTTCGTATCTCTCTAAATAATTTTGTTTTTAATTAATTAATATTATGTTTTTTCCTGATTGTCAGGGAACTCAGTAACCTTTGCTTTCCATACTTTATCAGAAGTATTCCTCTTGCTCGGCTGTGTGATTTATACGATAGCTTGGTGATAAACATGTGTATGAGTTTCTATTATCTTTATATTATTTTGAATTTTGCATCCTATGTCAAATTCAAATTGCGTTAGAATCAAACGTTCTCGTACTTATTTGAATAGTTTATAAATCTGCTATGGAATATGCCACATTTACTAGATTTATGCTGTACACAATGTAATTCTTGCTCCTTTTATGTTTTATCTTTATTTGCAAATTAATACAGAATGAATTCCAATTCAGGCTGTAAATCAAGGATGTATCGAGAGTGTAAATTTGTCCATGATGGAACTGTGTTGTCTAACGAAGGATACATGGAGTAAGAACATCTACTAAATATTATTCCTTCGTGATGAAAGTTGTTGATAGTAGGCTACACATAAAATTCATAAATTATATTCTGAATATTAGTATTCGTAAACGTCATAATATATACTAATATAAGTATAAAACCTTACATATCACCAGCTTGTATTTTCAAATTACTCGTATATACGAGTGAGATTTGCTGGTAGCGTTTTTTGTAACAACCTATCTTTTCCGAGACACTCAGTGAGAAGAAGTTGGACTAATATATATAGAAATTTGTGTTTTTTTATGGTTTATAGCGGCTGTGATTGCTCAGTGTGCGTTAACAGTTTCATAGGTGATACTGTGCATTGCTGTCGACACTGTCGCTTGGAGCACGTACCTAACTCATTAGTGCGAGGTGTGATGTCCTGTGTGTGCATGTTATATAGACCATATCATGGCTTGATCTCACACATCAGACATTTTGCAGCATAGTGTGTTATTCCACGCCTTAGGAATCAAAGTGGAAGAGAGAAAACTTTTCTCAGAAATCTCAACGTCTGAATAGTTTTTGTGTATAATAATGGTTATATGTCTCAGAAATTTTTTACATCCGTTTACATGTTTGTTGTACTACCTTTATCGGTTTGAAGTTGGAAATGGTAAATGTGATATTGGTTTTATTGATGAATATGTTTTTTAATATTGATATTTTTTTTAATCATGTATTTTACCCTTTCACATACACTAAAAATTACAAAACTATTTTACATGGCTTGAGGTGTATGTTGAGTGTTGATTTCTTTGTGTGATAAGGATCACTCTTCTCCCCTTCTTTAATCATTTTTGGTTGTGTTTCTTCACTTTTTTTGCTATAGGTGGAAAATCTCACGGTATTTTTCGACTGTTGATGGATATTCGAGCTATGTGCTGTCATATCCGTAAAAATTATTCTTTTACTGTTCTGGTCTCTTTTTATTGTACTACCTTCGCGCAGCGTATAAGATTTAATTATATGATATAGTGGATATTTTTTTTCTTAGCCAACCAATTAGTTGTTCATGTGTCAGAGGTGAGTCTATAAGAAGGATGTGAACTCCAATTATTGAGGATCGTTAATGGTGGGAATGAGGCTGTGATGTGTATGGAGTAGGCTTCCTCAGTTCGCGGACGAAAAAACAGAAAGAGATTACCAAATTATTTCCTCTGCGTGAATTATTAGTTCTCACCTCTCGGGTTGATTCTTGCCAGTGTCGATACCTCTCTGAAGACTAGCCTCTGTCTTACAAGAGAAACTGTCAAGCGGTCCATGGTTTGAGCGAACGTGCACAATTGTTTGTTAGATGTTGTTGAGTTAGTATTTTGAGTGATGATTGCCGAATTAGATTTGCCGTGCAGAGAGTGGTGTGTGCTTAAAAGTGTGTAAAACCACATATGATGTCGGGAATTGTGGTGGTAAGAGACAGAAGGAGAGAACAATGTATTTAATGGAGTAATGTCTAGCATGTCTATAATGGAAATGGAAGCGATTCGCGATTACTCCACACTGTATGCCACTTATAATCCACTCATTACAAGTCAGACACTTTCCTTACTATAAAGCGGTGATCTACATTGCTGATTCTTTGTTCTGTCTTGCTCTGTTGAGATTATATCTCCCAATGTTTGCAGAAATGTTGGCGACTGATCTCCTGTGATATTGTAGTAGTAGAGAATCAATAATAAATAAACAAGTTCATATGTGAGGAAAACAGTAATATAAATTGGAATTTTTTTACAGCATGTATGGAAATAAGTGTTGTTTTCTGAGTATATTAAGTTTTGGTGGTTAGCATCAAAATAATAGTTCGAGGAAAGGGCATTTGAGCTGTTCGAGAATTTAACTACAGCTATATATACTAATTACTCCTAATTAAAAAGATGGTATATCTTTCTGCACACTATTTTAAATCATACATTAATCGAGTGTAATTGTTGTTCTCAAGACATAGCATTGCTGGACCGTAGTAATGTTTTATTTATATGCTGTTTCAGCCTACTGTATCTATTTTTTTGTAAGTAATATTTATGTAGATAGTAAATATTTCTTGATTACTCTGTACTAGAAATAGAATAAACAAATCACAGAAATTAGTTCTAAATATATACGCTTTTCGTTTTTAAGATGTTCGAAGTATGTCTAGTATAAAAGAACTTTCTTCGTCAGCTATATAGCATGCAATACTTCTCTGTTCTTGTTTAGTCTACAAAGGCCTGCAATGCATCTACTCGTTTACAATAATAATTGCATCTTTTTTCTAATCGTACTAAGCACCGTAACTAATAAGTTACTCGAGTCACGACTATTGTATAAGGTTACATAGCGTAAGAATAATTTTGGCTTATTTACTTGATAAGGTGCTGCCTTATGTACGTGATTAAATGTTTGTGGTCATAATTTTACAGAATATAATGTGATTCTTTAGTGATTCTCATATATTGTCCGCATTTTTGATTACCTACCGTCATTCTGAGATGCCCATTTAGCGTAAATAAGTACAATATACTAATGGTCGAAATCATTATTATAAAGGCGAATTCTCATTCAAGCTCTTTCTTTGGTTTCTTCAATAACAATTAAAATTTATATTCATAATCAAACTGCATAGTCAAGTCAGCAATTTAATTTCATCGAATCCGAAAATTATTATTGTGATTAATAAATCTTTATGGTAAGTTATGATAGTGCGATAATAAAACATTACGTTTCATTAATCTGACTTTTATTTTTATTTTTTTTATTAATTTTGTATTTTAAATATATCTTGACAGAGTTTTGCATGTATTCTTCCTCCTCTTCTCCATTATCAAGTTTTCGTCGTTACTTATCGAATTCGTAGTAATGTATTATAGAGAAGACCTAATGAGAGATCGTAAAGGGTTAGGTAGTTCAGTAATTTATTTCAAAACTCATATAGAACAATCTCTTTAAAACTGTAATTAATGGTAAAAACCCTTTCTAATTATATTTTAATTTAATAAAATATAGTTTTTAAATTGTATCACTAATCGTGTATCGCTAGTGTATTGATCTATTTGTATAGCTATTTCATTAGTATAGACTTTGACTCCCAGACTCCAATATATACGAATTGCAATTAATATCGACGAGACATTCTTTAAGTTTTAATACAGAACCTTGTATAATATAACGATATTTAAGATATTCAATTCTACTTACACGTGCTGATTCGAGTTATCTATATTTTTAAATATTAATATAGTGAGTTAATTATTCCCTAATGTACTGTTTATTACCATGTCAGATCTCAGTTATACCTTAATAATGAAATAAAACATGAGGAATTGAAAATAGGTTTCTGGAAAATGTATTGAAATTATTTGTTTTATTAATTTATATCTTATTAGTAATTTATATATAAAAAAGAAATATTTATTATTTAAAATAATATAAAATACATAATAATATACATAAACAATACTCAGATCAAACATTCCGCTCGTATCTAAATTAATTTTAATTTTTTAGTTTTATCTTTCCTTAAAATTTCAAATTTATTTTCGATAATATAATTTTTAATACTAGGTAACAAATTCATTTAAATAGAAATAATATTTATAGAATGATAAATTTACACTATGATAATACGCCTTATAGGCCTGGGATAAACTGACTATCATATATTCGGATATAAATAGCATTTAAAAATTTTACAAAGCAAAAAAAGATAACAAAAAAAATTTACTAATTAATACAAGCGATTGGAATTAACCTGATATCTAGCAAATTATCGTATATAAGAACTGTTGGAAGTTTCCTCCATTCATATAGGTATTTAGTTTAAATTAGCCACGGTTTTCTCGGGCCAGTATAAAGAGAATCATCCATCATCAACGTAGAATTATACACATTTAACGATAACACAATATTATTTTATTTCTCGCTTTCTCCATTCTCTCCTCCAGATTAGAAAAATTAGACGTATGTTCGTTGCAGTCTGTTCTAGAGAGGAGAAGTATATTTTACGATATTTTAAATTTTTTATCGGTTTTGAACTTAAATTGTCACTCTTAGAATTACACTTATAGTCATGATCTTGCATCATATAAGCAGTGCACGGATAAATTTTATTGAAAAAGTCTCGAGTAGAGAATACGAAGTATTAATGTTTTAAATTTGCCTAGTGTTACAAAATAATAATAAAAAGTTTAAGATAACAATTATATTAAAAAAATTGTAGTATTATTAGAATATATTTAATAATCTAGTATTATAGCTTGAGATACGATCTATATATTTTATATATATATTAATATATATAATATATATATTATATATATAATATTATATATATATATATATATATAATTTATATTATTATATAATTATAATATTTATATATAAATTATGAAACAGTATCTCGACATTATAATACAGTAATTAGATATACTAAATTTTATTTCATGAATGATTCTGCTTAATATTTACTGTAAATGCTTTTTATAAATGGATGACTCCTTCATCAAGGGTGTCTTAAGAGTACATAGTCATCATATTTGCTACAGGTGACTATCTCTTTTCTAAATACAATTCTACATACTGTTTATTAGAAATACAAATTTTGTACGAGTGCTCGTTTGTGTATTAAACATTTGTTTATTTCGTTCTTTGAATAATCGCGATTGCAGGTGGATAGCTGATGTTCAACATCGTTTAATATGAGTCCGTATAGATGTTGAACGTTCGACGTCAATACGACTAGGGTATGATCGAACAGCTATATTAGTTACGCCCATTTTACTATCGAGTAATCATTTCAATACCTGGAGATATTCAGTGAGAGCGTGTTTTCGGTCTATCGTGGTTGCATATTTTCATGTGTAGTAGATTTTGCACCAGTATAATTTATACAGCTAGCGGCGTTAGCGGCAATCGCCTTATCCTCAGCTTCGTCTTAACCTTATCGGCTGACAAGGCCTCTTCGGCGTCTCAGCTTCGCTTTCATTAAGTTAAAGTCCGTACGATCAGCAAGCTTATCATCGGATCTCAGGAAGGGTTTCTCGCTTTCAGCATCACGCAGCGTTAAGACTCTTAGTGTTATCTAGCTCTATATGACGCGAAGCGAAGCAGCTGTCGTGACATTGTTTAGATGCCTCGGAATGTCTAACAACTCTACTGATTTCGTCAGGAACGACTCAGCACTCGGTGTCCGGTTAGCGTTTCTGTTTATCGTAAGTATTAATTTTGGGACGTTATAATAAAAATATCTATTATTAATGCCTATAATTAATCCTGTAAGTTCATATCGGCCAATATTTTAACAGCTTTAATTATAGCATCATTTAGGGTATTTTATATATATATTTATATACGCATTATATATTACAGTGTAAATCTTGTTTTTAATAGTTCCTCTCTCATAAATAATTTCCCAGTAGGATCATATCGATAGAGAATGAGAGACCTCATCACTGGCAATTTAGAATTTCAGCGGGAATGGCGAACCGATTGCTTAAAATTACGATCACCATGGTCGATGCGCTAGCTGCATTCGTTGAAAGAACTCTCGAAAATCGATCGAAATTCCTACCGCGTGGTGTAGCGACGAAATTATTAACGATATTTCCTCGACCGAGTGGACGAAAGCCAAAAAGTTCTTCTATCGGATTTTATTATATTACTTTTCTTATGTGTTCCTTTCATCAGGATAACGTTGGTGTTTTAAGTAATTACGCACTTCGGCACTCCGCACTCGCTCTCTAAGTCTGCTAAATCTTCTTCGCCGGCTTCTCGGGGAAGAATTGCATCGTATAAGGTACGTGTAAACTAATTTGAATTCTCTGGCACACGCACTCGGTCTTATTGACATTTTCGTGATATTTAATAACGGGAATAATCTCGTCTGTTATGTGGAGCATGAAGGTTTGCTAGCTGTCTGAATACAAACACCAATTCGGCCGAGAATGGGAGGACATCTAGTTTTTAATTTTGCGCTTTACATATCACTTCAAATATGAAAATACTTTTACCATCTCGGCGGCATCGTTACACCGTAGTTGAGATCCTTAACTCCTTTAAGAAAAACTCCACATTACGTAAAGCATATGCCAACGAAAGTTATTACGCTAATGCACGTATCAATTTCAGCTCGGAGGATGTCCCCGGGGCAGGTTTGATTTAGCCATGCATACCATTTTTGAAATCTGTGACATATAGAATTTAGTAATAGTTAGGGACAACCATATACACTTTCAGAAATTTCAATAAGAGGTCATGCCCCTAATTAGTGGATCAAGAAAAAATCTGTTTTAGATACATCCCGCGACGACGAGTAATAAAAAAGAGACCACTTGTATTCACCATGGCCGGTTATATAATTCTATATATATTATATGTGATAAGCTCGAGAACCTATAGCCCACCAAGCAGTGAATGAGTAGTTAAAATTGTACGTAGCACGAGAAAAACAACCGTCTCTGTGGCTTCGAAGAAAGTGTCAGGACGTTTCCTGGTGGTAGTGCGTATCAACCGAAAAGGCCAGGACCTAAATTAATACGTACTATTAGAAGAAATGAGGTCTGCCAACTGAAGAGAGCAGAGTGGGATCCTCCTTGGAGTGATAGTGCGGTTAGTGATCACGCATAATATTCATATTCTACTTCTCACTCCACGATTCCTCCTTTACGGAAAGTGATGAAGGTAGAGTATAAGTTCCGATAGAAGTAACTCGCGTCCGAGCATCGAAGGGGGACGAAAATATAGGTCCATAGTATAATACCACATCCAAGTCCAGCTCGCTCAGTCACACATATTCCCCACCCTCTAGGAAGCTCAGATAATGTAGGTCAGTGTAATCTGCTCCACAGACTCTCGCTTAAGCTGTGGCTAATTAGTATACTCTAAATCCTATACAACCCAGAACATAGAACTCTTGAGTTCTACAATCGAGTTTGAAACCTCAAAGTATTTTCTTATTTTCGGTGCTTCAAGAAATTGCAGTGCGCATGTTCAACAAACCCTTGCCTTCACCAAACAATCAAACCTTCACCTCAAAAGGTATGTGGCAAAACTGCCCAGCGTGTGTAATTCGTATTATATGTGATATACCTCATGATTATGGATTTTGTCAGCTCTAATACTACCTACAAGAGTATAAATGAACAGCGATTCTCTGAGAAATAGTCTATAGTGTAACATTTCGACCCAAACATATACATAATATCTAAGTACCATAAAATAATTTCATAAGGAAATATCAAAAATGATAACCCCTGCCCAGACCGTGTATCTCCACAAATTTCACATCACTATATATAATATTAATAATATTAATATAATATATATACTATATATATATATATACGTATATAATATAGAATATATATATTATAATATATAAATATCATATAATATAGTATAATTATATATATATATATAGTATAGTGATGTATGTATTAGCCTTCAAATATAACTTCCGCCAACCTCTATACAGAGCGACGCACCTTTGATAAATTTATGTGCACACACGCGACACGCTCAATACTTATATATATATTAAGTTTAGGTCAAGCTCACTCTCGTCAGTCGCACGGCATCTCGACCTATCTACATATTAATATATATATATATATATATATATAGTATATATATTTATTAATATATATATAAATACTATATATATATATATATATATATATATATATATATAGTATATATAATATATATAATAAAAGCTATACAGCAACTAGAATTATCCCACATTTTTAATTTATTACTTAACAGACGTTTCCGATAAAGGTCTATCCATCATCAGAATTAAAAATAACATAT
>JABUQX010070584.1:5000-11191 GCA_015478945.1 Trachelipus rathkii | reverse complement strand
TTTTCTTTCTTCTTCTTCTTTCTTCTTCTTTCTTCTTCTCCTTCTTATTCTTTCTTCTTTTCATTTTCTTTTTCTTTTTTTTTCTTTTTCTTTTTCTTCTTTTTATTATTAATATTATTATTTTATTATTATTATTATTATTATTATTATTATTATTATTATTATTATTATTATTATTATTATTATTATTATTATTATTATTATTATTATTATTATTATTATTATTATTATTATTATTATTATTTATTTTATTATTATTATTATTATTATTATTATTATTATTATTATTATTATTATTATTATTATTATTATTATTATTATTATTATTATTATTATTATTATTATTATTATTATTATTATTATTATTATTATTATTATACGTAGCAGTTATTATGATTTGTATTATTTCTTGGAAATGTAGAAAGGTTAAAGGGATTCTCATCATCAAAAACCAATTTCTTTTTAATCTCAAAAATCGTAACCATTAAAAAGCCGCTTCCTTTTACATCATGAAACGTTTCCAGTCTCGTTAAAGCTTGGAATGAAAGCATAAAAATTATGAAGATAAACGAATTTTACGACAATAGTTATAAAACCTCTTTTCAAGTCAAAGTCAACCAAAAAATATGAGAAAAGGAGAATAATAAGAAAGAAGAAGAAGAAGAAGAAGAAGAAGAAGAAGAAGAAGAAGAAGAAGAAGAAGAAGAAGAAGAAGAAGAAGAAGAAGAAGAAGAAGAAGAAGAAGAAGAAGAAGAAGAAGAAGAAGAAGAAGAAGAAGAAGAAGAAGAAGAAGAAGAAGAAGAAGAAGAAGAAGAAGAAGAAGAAGAAGAAGAAGAAGAAGAAGAAGAAGAAGAAGAAGAAGAAGAAAAAGAAAAAGAAAAAGAAAAAGAAAAAGAAAAAGGAGAAAAGAAGAAGAAAAGAAGAAGGAGAAAAGAAGAAGAAAAGAAGAAGAAAAGAAGAAGGAAAAGAAGAAGAAAAGAAGAAAGAAAAGAAGAAAAGAAGAAGAAAGAAAAGAAAAAGAAAAAAGGAAGAAAAGAAGAAAGAAAAGAAGAAGAAAAGAAGAAAGAAAAGAAGAAAAAAAGAAGAAAAAGAAAAAAGAAGAAGAAAATGAAAAAGAATGAAAATGGAAAACAAAAATAAAAATAATTAATTAAAATTAAAAAGAAGAAAGAAAAAAATAATATAAAGAAAATGAAACATTGATAGAAAAAAAGAAAAAAAAGAAACTTAAGAATATATATATATATATATATATATATATATATATATATATATATATATATATATATATATATATATATATATATATATATATATATATATATATATATATATATATATATATATATATATATATATATATATATATATATATATATATAAATATATATATATATATATATATATATATATATATATATTAGGGTATATATATATATATATATATATATATATATATATATATATATATATATATATATATATATATATATATATATATATATATATATATATATATATATTTATAAATATTTATATATTTATATATAAATTTATATATATATATATATATATATATATATATATATATATATATATATATATATATATATATATATATATATATATATATATATATATATATATATATATATATATATAGGGGTGTTTTTGTTAATATTGAGAAAAAAATTTAGTTTTTTTATATTTTTCATAAATATAAGATAATATGTCAATAAACATTTCACCGAAAACGCCTCGTTTCCAAGATACAAGGTGATGAAACTTATGTGGGACATATCTGATATATTCCATTGCCCGTCCCGTGCCACATCTCAACCTTTAATAATAAGCACAAATATACCGTAGGAAAGGTTACCTACCTGTTATTTACTAGTTCCGTATCTCGCTTCATTTATACATATACTAGTCCGTGTCGCGTCAAGTTCTGTGTTCAAGTGTTGCTCATATTTTCAAAATGAATTACACAAATAGTGAAATGTGCGATATGCATTTTGTTTATGGTCGTACGAACGGTAATTCATTAGCAGCCATGCGTCTCTATGAAGAAATGTACCCTAATCGTGTCATCCCGCATCATACTATGTTTGCACGTCTCCATCAACGTCTTAGAGAAACAGGAAGTTTTAAAAAACTTACTTAATGGAAACGGGCGACCTCGCACAGTATCAACTCCAGATGTTGAAGAACAGGTTCTCCAAGAACTTGAGGACAGTCCTACAACAAGTACCAGAAAGATTGCTGCAACACTACATGTAAGTCATTCGACAGTTTTCAGGGTATTGAAAAATCAACTTCTGTACCTTTATCACATCCAACGAGTGCAGGCACTTGTACCAACAGATTTTCCTGCAAGAGTAGCTTTGTGTCGATGGATGCAACAGAAAATTGCAGACAATCCTCACCATTTAGCAGAAATATTGTTCACCGATGAGGCAAATTTTTCCAGAGACGCTATATCGAACTTCCACAACAATCACATATGGGCTGATGAGAACCCACATGCAATAGTTGAAAGCCGCCATCAACACCAGTTTTCATTGAATGTATGGGTCGGAATTGTTGGCGACCATTTGATAGGTCCATTCTTTTTACCAGCGAGGCTTACTGGAGACGTTTATCGCCAATTTCTTGAACATGACTTGCCTACACTACTGGAAGACGTCCCATTACAATTAAGATCGAAAATGTATTTCATGCACGACGGCGCTCCAGCTCATTTCAGTTTAGTTGCTCGTAACTATTTGAACACTGTATATCCACGCCATTGGATAGGTCGAGGAGGTACAGAACCTTGGCCTCCGCGGTCTCCAGACCTAAATGCATTGGATTTCTTCTTGTGGGGTCACCTGAAACATTTGGTTTATACAGCAACAGTTGAAAGTCCCGAAGAATTAAGGGCTCGCATAATCGCATCTTGTGACACAATTCGGCACACACACGGTATATTTGAACGTGTCCGCCAATCAATGCGTCGCAGAATAGAGGCCTGTATTGCCGCTGGGGGTGCTCATTTTCAACATTTGTTATAACCTTAGTGCACCATTGCTTCGTACTATTTCTGTTGTATATTTTCTTCTGTGCAGTAATGTATGTATTCTTATAATTAAATAAATTGAATGAATTTGTTAATTACCTTTCCAAATTTAGTTTACTGTTTATTGTAACTTAATGTTTAAATAGGTTTCATCACCTTGTATCTTGGAAACGAGGCGTTTTCGGTGAAATGTTTATTGACACATATTATCTTATATTTATGCAAGGAATATCATACTGAATTTTTTCGCAATGTTAATGATACACCTTATATATATATATATATATATATATATATATATATATATATATATATATATATATATATATATATATATATATATATATATATATATATATATATATATATTTATATATATATATATATATATATATATATATATATATAATATATATATATATATATATATATATATATATATATATATATATATATATATATATATATATACGGTATATAGATATATATATATATATATATATATATATTTATATATATATTTATATATATATGTATATATATATATATATATATATATATATATATATATATATATATATATATATTTATATATATATATATATATATATATATATATATATATATATATATATATATATATATATATATATATATATATATATATATATATATATATATATATATATATATATATATATATATATATATATATATATATATATATATGTTTATTTTTCTTTAAGAATCATTAAAGAAAATACTTAAAAAGTAAAAATATCATATTATAAATGATAATAATTGTAGTTAAAACACGTCCGCAAGGTTTCAAGCTTTAATCAAGACAAATATAAATTATATAAATATTGATTGATTTTACATAACAAAAGAATTTATTATTAATCCGCGGTGCTCATTATCTATTAATATCTATATTCCTAATACACGCCCCCATGATTTTCAAATCATCATACTATTTTCCTCAAATCCTTTATATGCCTCGGGATTCCCGCTACATCTATATTAAATTTAGAATTTATTCTTGTTACCTTTCCTTTCATCCATCTCGTTGTACACTTATTTTGCAAAGGTCTTACCCACACCTCCTCTCCAATTTTGAACCTTGAATCGCTTCTACCAGAATCCACAGACTTCATTTTTTCAAGTGGATGCCCCCATCTATATTTGAAAATAGACCTATGAGGGACGCTCTTATCTTCTAATCCATTCTTTGGCGACATATTGTACCAAAACGTCGCCTCCTCCGGGGTAATTCCCCCCCTTTCTGCCATTCTCTTGATTGTCCTGTGATTTCTCTCTACTATTGCATTGCCACTTGCTCTGTTTGCTGCTCTAAAGACCCGTTCAATATTCCATTTTTTACACAACCTCTCTACATCAGTTGATCTGAACGCCGTACCGTTATCCATCATAAGTTGTTTCATTGGCCCCCTTTCCACAAGCACTTCCTCCAACTTCCTAATGATTTCTCTTGCCGTCTCATTATTCAAAACTTTCCAAATTGCTAATCTGCTCGGTCCGCAATCAACAATTGACAGGTAGTGCTTCCCTTTGTAATGCGTGACGTCGATCGCCACCCTCCACCAATTCCTGCTTACTCCTAATTCCCCTTTCCCGAACCTTACTGGCGCAGGATCTATTGATTGGCACGCTTTGCAATCCTTCACGCATTTCTCCACCACTTTCCTCGTGGCTTCCGGTACAACCATCTTCGTCAGATACAAGGTTCTATTCACCCCAAAATGATGTTTTTCGTGCAAATCCTTAACTTCCTTTTCGATACTCGCGACGGCAGCAATTTCCTCTTCCCTCTGCTCTCCTTCTTCGAAAATTCCCATCCAAGATTTCCTGACTCTGGTTAAACTATCAGCTTTATTCATCTCTGATCTTACAAACTTTACACTCACTGATAACCCGAACTCTATTATCAGCTGACTCAGAACCCCCAATCTTCTCTTGATTAGCATTTCTGCTGAGCCTCTTGAGCCACCCTTCTTTCCATCGTAATTGCTGAACCTAACCAATTGACTACTGTCATCGAATCTGTTTTAATTTCCAGCTCTTTCAGACCCCACTTTAATGCCAAATTCACTCCTCTAATAACCGCTTCTAATTCTGCAACGTTAATATGACCCACGTCGTTCTTCTTTCTGATCCACGATCCGTCTTCAACAATCTTTCCCCCAATTTCCAACGCCGCCCCTATGGCCAGATTGCTTGCATCACACCATACTACTCCCTTATCTTCATCCGAAACCCTCCAAAAACCCTTTACTGGGTCTCTTTCCTTCACTTCCTCTAACATTTCCTTTAATACTCGAATGACCTTATCATCGACCAAATCATTCCAACTCTTTCCTTCCACATGTCTTTTCAAATAGCTTGTAGCTACCCTTAGCCAACCTACAACCGGGTAGTGTCCCACCAATTTACCACAAATTGAGAATACTTCTCTTCTTGAAAGATTCCCTTCCTTTAGGTCTGGTAATTCACCACCTCTTCTAAACTCTAATTTCCCTTCTTTATTTTTTATTATTTTCAATCCTAACACTCTGTTATCCACAAGACCTTCTACTGGTTTCGTCACCAATCCATAGCTTGCTAAATATAAGACTACATCTTCCGCTCCTACGATGTCTTCATTCACAATTATGTCATCGATGTAATGGCTGGTCGCTTCTCTTATTCTTTCATCCTGTGCCAAAACCTCTCTCAAAATTCTCATCATTATCCTTGGAGCGCAATTTATTCCGAAACCCAATCTAGTTAAGTAATACATCTCTCCTTTAAACTTCACCACCTGATATTTCCAAAGACTTTTGTCTACCCTCAACTGCAGGTACGCCGCTTTCAAATCCACCAGCTTAATTTTGCCTTTTTTTCTCCTCCAAACCCTCAGAGTTTCATCACATGCAACTATCTCATCTCCAGTATGGCATTCTATGTGATCGTTTAACTTCCTGAAGTCCAACACTGGCCTTATTTTTCCTTTAGACTCTTGGTTCACTGCCATCATTGGAATCACATTCTTTCCCTCCTTCTCACCCTGTTCCACTTTCTTTAAAATACCTTCTGAGATCCATCTCTCGACTTCAGTATTAAACTTCTCTTT
>JABUQX010070583.1:7500-15311 GCA_015478945.1 Trachelipus rathkii | reverse complement strand
GACACTTCGTTCAGTTCAGTTTATGGGTGTTTAACCGTTTTCGCATTTATCGTAAAACGCTTTCGCGTTTTTCGTGCGCCACTTCAATCAGCAACACACAGTATTACTTTGGAAAGGATTTCTTCAAATAGCTGGAAACCTCTGAATTTATCTTTCATGAAGCTCCATCATGCTTGATTTTTGTAATATATCTGAGGCCCAAAAAAACTGTTCCACTTGGGATATATCTGTGGTTTCGTCAGCTAAAACTGTGTAAAAAGAGCTCTAACTAATAATCTTTTTTTGAATAAGAAGGCAAAAGAACAATTAAGGCATTCTCATTTCCAAAAGTTGCTATATTAGGTTTTTTACCAGAAATTCATACATTGAGCAAATAAAAATTTTAATTAAAAAAATCAAAATTAAGCTTTAAATTTGATGCAATAATTATAAAACCTGGAAAGAATGGTCTAGTATGAAATATATATATATATAACATATATATATATATATATATATATATATATATATATATATATATATATATATATATATATATATATATATATATATATATATATATATATATATATATATATATATATATATATATATATATATATATATATACTATATATATCATATATATATATATATATATTAGGGTGTCGCTTATTTATTGATGTCAAAAATGTTGAACGCATACACTCTAAATTTTTTACATATCTAAAGCGACGTTCCTTGAAATTTCACATTAATCAATCTATGGAAATACGTGCCAACCTTGCTCTAAAGTTGGTAAATTTCATTGAAAATTGCATTTTCTGCACGATTATCATTTATTAATAATTAATTTATAAATATAAATAAGTAGCATTTACCATTTCAGTTGTAATATGTTTAATATCTGTGTAAAAAATAAATAAATAGATAAAAAGGTTGTGCGCGACAGTTGCCAAATGGTAATTTCCATTATTTTTTTCTTTACTAATCTGAGGCGCCATACTGACCGTTTTCGTTTTTTCTTTTTTTCATTTGTGCTTACGCTCGATAAGAAATGCTTACCCAATTTTAGCACGAATTTAGTGCATAAACTACCGCGATTTCAAAGTAAGTTTACTTTTGTTTACAAACAATTGGAAAAAGCTGTTGTGAAGAAGCACGAGGTTTTGGAATAAACAGAAATAAAAAAGATAACAAATGGTTTATATTACAAATAATTGATCAACTATTGTGACGGAGTTTATCGATTGTGAAGAAATGAGTTTAAAAGCTGATTTTATTGAATGAAACAATCAATTCAAACGGGCCAACCACGCCGCCATTTTGTTTGTTTACATTTTTGCGTAAGCACGTCCTAAATTTGACAAGCACGGAAAATAGCAACCTTACGGAATTAAGGAAATTCCTTAGGTTTGGTGGTCAATTCTTATGATTTTGCTCTATGTTTGACAAAATCGAACGCAAGCAAACTCGATCATTACTTAAGTTTCGCAACAACAAATGCAAAAACGAAAACTGCTTTATTCTTTTGTACCTTCAGTGTTGTGTTTTTAGTCCAAAAGTAAGTGTGTAGTGGATTTTAAAAAATAAAATTAACAATGTCACATCACTTGAGAGGATACGATTCCTCTGTATTTTTAGCTGGGCAGATGAACCGCCAAATGATTGGAGCTAAATTACCACCCAATTGCCATGTATTAGCTGTTTCATTTTATAATACTCGTAAAGTTAAGCTCATGCTTAGTGAAAGTATAAATTTAGCTATCCGTGAATACGAAATATTTTGGTAAAAAGTAAGGATTAAAACAAGATTTTTCCCAACTGAACAAGACAATTAACAAACCTATATTGTGCAAGGAGAAATCTTCAAAAAATTGGAAAAAAAAAAAAATTTGAAGATTAAAAAAATAGAGAACGTGAAAAAGCACAATTTGCTAATAATTTTTACAATCCGTTTGATTTAGCCCACCCAAATGCTCTTGATATGATGAAAATAGAAGATAAAATCTTATTGCAGCAACAAAGAGAACCAGGACGAACAGGCTGCATGGCTAGTGTAGACATAAAACTTTCAAATAAGGAAATAACTAGAGAGAACATAATAATGGAAGAAATTCGTCGTCAAACTATATATGAAGAAGCAGTAGCAACCACATCTGTTGCTCCAGCATCTGATAAATGTGATACCCCAAGTTCTTATTCATCTGAAGGCTCTAACTAAGAATTTGTTTCAAAAGCTGTAGAGGATGAATCAGACACCAATGTATCAAGGAGATGGACGGCAGATGTTATGACACCATAATTGACAGCAGTTTTAAACAGATGCAAATTGAGCATGCGAGATGCTGTATATGTTGTTGAGGTGACAGCAGAAGCTCTGGGACACGATGTCGATAATCTTTCTATAAATCGATCGACTATTCAACGAGCTCGGAAAAGACTAAGAAGGAATAGTGCTGAAGATATTAAATCTGCATTTAATGAAAATATCCCTGATTTTGGAACAGTTCATTGGGATGGAAAACTGATCCCTCCCTTTAATATTAGAGATCCAAAGAGAGATATGATTCCAATAGTTATTATATATGGAGAAAATGAACAAATGGTGTTCCAGAGTTACAAAATCCATCAGGTGGAGAACAAGCGGAAGCAGTAATTAATGTGTAAACAACTGGGAATTAGAGTATAGAGTCCAAATTCTTTGTTATGATTCAGCTTCATCAAATACGGGTAGGTTCAATGCCGCTGTTATGCTTATTGAAAAAATTTTGAACAGCGAGTTACTATTTATTCCATGCTGTCATCACATATATGAGCTAGTTTTTCGTAGCTCATTTGAAAGTAAAATATGTGAAGCAATAAAAGTCCAGAAATATCATTTTTCAAGTCATTTTGAGACAACTGGAATAAAATAATAGAAATAATTTTCACTATTATAGCGAAATGATAAAAACGGTTTTAGTGAATCTGATTTGTATGGAATGTTTAACTTTCTTAACAAAGAATAAAGAAAAAAGTTTCTGCGAAGTGATTACCGGGAGTTAATTAAACTAAGTATAATCTATTTAGGAAGATATATTAATAGAAAATTCAAAAAACGTCATCCCGATGCTATGCACCAATTTCGTTGGATTGCCAGAGCACTTAAATTATCTAATAAAGATATACAGTCCTTAAGAATGATTACTATTTTCATCGTAAAGGTATAAAATCTACATTAAACCATGGTATACAAGCTATTCAGCTGTAGGAGCTTCATATCAAGATTTGTGTTTTTTTTTTAATCTTTAAAAAAAATTCGAGACCATAGATCATGTTATATATGAAGCAACTTTAAATAAATTTAGGCAGCACTTATGCTATTCATCAGAAAAGGTGTCAGTTTTATCACTGTTTGATGACAGTGTCGACTTTGAAAGCAAGATTAAAATTATTGAGAATTTAAATAGTGAGGGTTAAAACCATTCCTTCTATAAACAAGTTTCTGGTTTAAGTATGGGCTCCTCCCTGTCGCCCATCCTAGCTAACATATTTATGGAACTGAATGAACTTTACCATATCCTTCCTCACCCTCTTCTTTCCAATTCCTACTGGTTAAGATACGTCGATGACTTTTTTGCCGTTATACCCCTGAACACCAACCCTTTAGATATTCTTAACCTTATCAATAACATTACACCTTAACATAAAATTTTTCTAACCATTAAACATTCTACTACATAATACTTTCCCCTTTTTCGACCACCCTGATGATTGGACCCACAATAAGATCTACAACTCTTCCATCTACAAAAAAAAACCCCGCCAACCCCTTTACTACACACATTGGTTCTCTGCTCATCCTATTAACACCAAATTAGGTATTTTATCTTCATTTTTTCTTAGAGCTCTAAGAATTTGCTCCCCCTCTTACCACAGTCTAATAATATAGTCAACGCAAAGTGAAGAAAGCCACCTTACTTGATTGTACTTGTAGTAAGCGTATAGTAGAAACCAACGAACGAACGAACATTCGCTGATGCGAAAGAAACACGTACGTTGGAACATAAATCTATTATATTATGTTAATTAATATCTAATAAACTATAATACTATAAAACCTACTCAACCTTATATAACTATATATATAATATATAACTATATATAACATACTATATCATATTTATCATATATATATATATATATTATATCTATAATATATATATCATCATATATTACTGCCGTTATCAAAAGCGTTATTTTTATTTATTTATTTTTTACTATATCGTTAAGAAATAAATGTATTTATTAATTTTCCATTGAGAACACAAGTTTCTTTAAAAAAAAATAAAAATGCAAATAACGCTACCAAATTTCATATTTGTAACATTTGTTTATGGACGAAAATATCAATCACTATATCGACGCCAGGCCGATTTTCATGGAAACTTATATTGCGAAAATGTTTAGAAAAAATGATCGTGCCCAAAAAAAAAAAACGATATCGCTTTAAAAAAAAACAACGTAAAATGAGCCTTGAAAAAACAGTTATAAAGCTCTCCAAATTTCATTTCAAAGGCCCATTTACCGCAGATGGCTTTTAAAACAAAACAATAGAAATTTTTTTACGGCAAATCTTTATAGCACATCACTAACTAGTTACACTGAAGGTCAAAATAAATTAATCAATTTTTTACAGAAATTTTAGAGAGTTGTTATTGATAATTCACATAGCGTAAAATAGTTCCTTTCTAGATCTGAAATAAACTCAAAAACATTATCTGTCTACTCTAAATTGCCTGACTTTAAAATCGTGGCTTGGCAGGGAATTTATAAAATTTTATGATTGATAACAACAGGCAACATATTAAATGTTATTTTCTTACAATAAAAAATTTACTAAATTCCCTGCTCAATAGGCCTAATGGGGTTCGTTTTTTGAGCAATCACAGGTCCATCAGCGCCATGAGAAAATTTGGCACCAAATCTGCCGATATTTTTGAAAAAAACTTTAACTAAATTCAAAAAAAATTATATGTTGATAACATAAAATCACAGTATTTTACAAATATTTAAACAAAAAAAAGTTTGAACTCTCATGCATGACTGCATCAATAATAATCTTTCGCCATCTGATAGGACAGCTGCGTATCATCTGACCCCAATTCTGAAGCTTTCTTTTAAGCTTCGAAAAAATATAATAGTATTAAATTAATAATAAAAATTAATAACTTTAGATTGGGCAAACAAAATTATTGCACAATTATTATATTTTAAATCAAATTAACAAAAGGAATTTCGAAAAAAAACACACGACAAGGACGCTATTTCAAAATAGCGGCCTCCTAATAAGGCTTTTGAAATATTACTTAAATTTAGTAAAAAAAAAGTCCGCCATATATGACGTTCATGTGTAAGGCATTTATGCAATGGCGATTCCAGTTTGCATTGACTCTAAGAATTTGCTACTCCTCTTACTTACAAACTGAATTTGATCTCATTTATTCTACTTTTCTTAAACTGTCTTATCCACATCATATCATTAACTCTGCATTACGTAGAGCAAAAACCACATATTACAACACACAAAACACATCTAACAAAACTCCTACCTCTTTCCTCCCTTTACCTCCACATATACACAAACATATTAAACAATTCCTTCCGAACTCCATACAGATTTCCTCTTCCAATATCCTCCCCCTTAAAAAAATACTAAAACCTCGCACTCACAACAACGTTACCAATCCCCAATGCATATACAAGATTCATTGCAAAAATTGCAACAATACATACATTGGAGAACACATGACTTTACACGTCGCAAATGCCAACATAAAAACGACCTACAACTAGATAACCCGAACTCAGCTCTCACCTTTCACAGATCTACATACAATCACACGATAGATATGAGCCATATGTCCCCCATTATTAACAGTGACAACTTACACCTTAGGAAAATTACAGAATCTTTTTATATTTATGAAATTAACAATTTCAATTTACAAACTAATAAATATACAATAGATCCCATCTTTAACAACATTCTAAATCACTCACCTTTTTTCAAAACGTTAAAACAAAAACTTTCATGAAAATATATTTTATCTTTATTAACTTTAATTTCATAATCTAGTCTTTTGTTAGAAACATCTGAAGGAGGACCTCGGATTATCAGGTCGAAGCTCATGTCAACAAAATTATCAATATCACACATATAACACTATATAATATATATATTATATATACTATATACTATATATCATATACCATATATATATATATATATATATACATATTATTATTATAAAGATATATATATGTTATATATGATGCTATATAATTTCTGATAATAAATTGTATGAATGACTGTGTTTATTATATTATAATATATATATAATATATATATATATATATATATATATATATATATATATATATATATATATATATATATATATATATATATACTATATTATATTATAATAATACTATATATATATCTAATAATATATATATATATATATAATATATGTATATTATATATATATATATAATACTATATTAATATATATATATATATTATTAATATACATACTATATATATATATAATATATAATATATACAGGTTACATCGCAAACAAAGTGTAACTAGTGTATTCACCATCGAACACTACTATTCTCCTATACTATATATACTACATATATAATACTATATATAATAATATATATAAATATATATATATAATATCATAATAATATATATATACATATATATATATATATATTATATATATAAAATATATATTATATATATATATATATATTAATATATATATATATATACCTATATATATATATATAAATACTTATATAATAAATATATATATATATTATTATAACATATATATATATATTTATCTTGGAAGAATGGAGAAGAATCAATTTCAAATATTTAATGAATTATGTTTACTACAAAGGAGCGACCTATACCAAATACGCCACACACTATCATAAATAATACCTCATATATATATATATATATATATATATTATATACTACATATAATACATACATATACTATATATATATATCATTATAATATAATATATATAATATATATATATACTATCATATATATATATATATATCAATGTATATATATATTTATAATTATATATATAACTATATATATAATTCATTTTCTTCCTAAATAAAAATGATTTTTATTCTTTTAATTTATTATATTTTTATAATATATATACTATATATATATATATATATATATATATATGTATATAATATATATATATATATATATATATATAATATATATATATAATAGTACTAATATATAATATATGTAATATATATAAATATATATATATATATATATATATATTCATATATAAATATATATTATATATATATAATATATATATATATATATATATATATATATATAATATATATAACATAAACCTATATATATATATATTTAGTATATATATATGTATTATAACTATATATATATATATACTAATATAATATATATATTAATCTATATAATATATATATATATATATATATAATACTATATATACTATTATATATTATATATATATAATATATATTCAGTCTTATTTCTTCTTTGGGACTCATTCTTCCTTCAAGTTCACACTAGAGAAATCAACATCAAGCGTCATATATGCCTGCCGAACTTCCTCATTCAGTTGTTCATTAGCCTTTAATGAAGGCCACCTCATCCAAAGAGCCACAGACACAAAATTTCATTTTAGTGTTTAACGGCTTCTTTTTAAAAAAGCGAAGTATTATGCAGTAATA
>JABUQX010070583.1:0-2500 GCA_015478945.1 Trachelipus rathkii | reverse complement strand
TATTGATTCAAGTCAAATTTCTTACTAAAATTGAACGTTTTACATACCCTAAATCAGTAAATCAGTTAAATCCAAACCACCATCCCGCACCCCTCATGTCTAACCTTGATCTTCATCCTCGATCTAATTGGCTCATTGATTCAAATCACATTTCGAGTATCATCTTTTGGATAAACATAACATAAATCAGATTCATTTCAAATACTAAATTAACAAAATGCAAGATTATACTCCTAACCGTAACCAAATTTTCACACATTAATAAAAGCTTACAACATAGATCATCACTGAACTAAGAATAATAATACAACAATGACAAAACCTGGAACACGCCCTTAACAGTGAAATAAACATCAGTCATAACGTTAACAAAATTCCACACCTTAACAACACGCAAAGTCAACTAACATGCATGCAAAACGTAATATTCCCACTTTGTCAAGCATAAATCTCCTAACATAACAATGTTAATTTACATTAACATGGTAATATTTAACTAAAAATTTTTATCACAACATTGGTTATTTATCATACAGAGCAGCAAAAGTATGCTAACGTAACAAAAGTTTCCACATCATAAAGCTAACATATCGTACATGTACTAGAAAATAATTTACAAGACAAACCTAAACACAACTTACAAACGAATAAAATTCTGTTAACATTAACAAAAGTTCCACACTTAACCCAGTAAAGTAACTAACATGCGTATGCAAAACGTAACATATTCTTACTTTTTCAAGCATATCTCTAACATTACTAACGTTAATCTTACACTGGCACAGTAACATTTAGCTAAAATTTATTTCACAACATTGGTTAATTATACTTATCAACGAACGAATATACCCTAACGTAATAAAGTTTCCACATCAATTAAAGCTAACATATCATTACATGAACTAAGAAAAAAATGTACAAAGGACAAAACCTAACACAAACTTACAACACGAAAACACTGTTAACATTAACAAATTCCACACCTTTAACACCAGTAAAAGGGAACTGCTGGGTATGCAAAAAACGTAACCATTCTTACTTTTCAAGCATATCTCTAACATCTTAACGTTAATCTTACACTGGCCACAGTAACATTTAACTAAAATTATCACAACATTGGTTAATTATTACACTGATCAACAATAAACTGGTAACGCTAATAAAGTTCCACATCAATAAAACTAAACATAGCGTAACATGGACTAAGAAAATAATGTACAAAGACAAACCTAACACAAACTTACACACGAATAAACTGTTAAACATTAACAAAAATCCCGCACTTAACACCAGTAAAGTACATAACACTTCGTTCAAAGCGAACCTATCTTACCTTTTCAAACATAATCTCTAACATATTAACGTCTTAATCTTACAAAGACACAGTAACATTTAGCAAAAAATGCATCATAACCTTGACCGATTATCATACAGACCAACGACTATAGGCTAACCTAAAAAAGTTTTTTACAATATCATATTAATATTTAACAAAAAATTACCATAGCCTTACCTAAATATCATAATCCACAGCAAATAGAATTGCAAACATAACAAATTTTATCCAAACATAACATAAAAATAACAAAGTTTTATCCAAACATAACATAAAAATAAGTTCTTTGAATAAAATATCATAGTAAAGTGTAATAGTTTACCGAATTTAAAGCAGTAAATCAGTAAATCAGTAAACCAAACCACCCGTCCCCTCCCCGCCCTTCCCTACCCATCCCGTCCATGACCTTTTGATCTTTCGATCTAATGATTCAGGTCACATACCGAGTACAATTTCGGATAAACATAGTACAAAAATAAGTTCTTTATATACTATCTAACGAATGTATGCTAACGTAACATTGTTTTCACATTAATAAAGCTAACATAGCACTACCAGAACTAAGAATATAATGCACAATGACAAACCCTAACACACCTTACGCACGAATAAACTACTAACATTAACAAAGTTCCATACTTAACAACACTAAAGTACCTAGCACAGCGTACAAAACGTAACCTATTCACACTTAAGCATATCTCTAACATATCATTGTTAATTTTACATTAACACTATTGATTTACGTCGCATTTCGAGTATCATTTCGGATAAACATAGCACAAAAATGAGTTCTTTATATTCTAACCAGCGAATATATGCTAACATAACAATGTTTTCACATTAATAAAGCTAACAAAGCATCATAGTGAAACTAAGAAAATTGTTACAACGACAAAACTTAGCACACTTACGCACTAATGAAACAGGTTACACATTAACAAAGTCCACACTAACACCAGGTAAGTAACTATCATTGCATACAAAACGTAACCTATTCATACTTTTTTCCAAGCATAATTCTCTAACATATTAACGTTAATTTTACATTAGGCCACAGTAATATTTAACAAAAACTCACATCATAACCACGTCTAATTATCATACAGGCTAACGAATAACTGTAAAAATAACAAACTTTATCCAAACATAAATCTCTCTCTG
>JABUQX010070582.1:37500-52719 GCA_015478945.1 Trachelipus rathkii | reverse complement strand
CATAAGATTTTAATGATGACCAAAGATTAGAGGAACTGAATTCTATGGGAATAAAAAAACGATCGTACGAATTCGGGATTCATGAATAACATTTTTATCAATTTTATTTCGGAACAAAATAAATATTTTTAACCGTTATTAGATGTATTTCTCATTGTAAAATGTTACTAAATAATGTATTTTCTTGTAACATAATAACTTTTATCATATTTTAAGTTTACATCAGCTGAAATATTTAATTGAGAATGAAAAAGAAATGGGATAAAAACGATATAATTTGTACCCAAAGATTAGAGGAGCTGAATTCTATGGAAAACACAACGATCGTAAACTTCTTTACATTTATCAAAATCATTCATTGAGTCACACTAAGGTTAGGCTGATGCTCAAATTATCACATTTTGTGTTCATGAGTTATACTATCCGACAAATATCATTCTCGTATATCCTCAGTTCTCGTGGCTCTCTTCAGTCACTTCTCGTGCGAGTGTGACTCTCCACCGCACATTAAAAATCGAAGGTTGTTCGTAATTGGTCTTTATACTACACATTCTAGCGATAACTTCCAGCTAGATGCACCGAGGAGTCCTTGAAATTAACTGTATGAATAGACCTTTGATCAAATTGTCCCTTGTTGGAACTACTTGACTACCGTCTGTTTTGCGCAACATTGGCAATACAGGCCTGTGGTCACTAACCGGCTGAACCTTCATAGCGAGCACGCATTGCTGGTGCAAGTTTTAATTGCATCAGTACTGCATATACAACCATAGTTGGTTGCATTTATACGAAAAGGTGGTTTATCGAGGTTTGTAAACCTCCTGAATATTTGAGTTCATTACTTTAGTTCATGTAGCGAAGTTTTGTCCAGACCCAAGGTGCGATGACTTCCAGTGAGACGTGAAACAAAAAGATGCACAGAGTGCAAATACAAATACTACAAAGATGAGAGAGTAAGGAAAGGCACCTAGAAAGATGAATGAGTACAGGAGATTGTAGAAGAATGAAGATCATGAGAGAAGAGCTCTGACATCAGAAAGGAGATAAGACGTTTGCCAAAATTAATTGCCACTTCGTTCAAACTTTTTTCCGTTATATCCTTCTCTCTACCAGTTACTGTTTATACCTCCTTTCCTAATCTTTGTAAATAATTCGGATGAAGAAATGACAATACCGCATCAGATATCGCTCTTCATCTCGTGGCAACTGTATGATGCAGATTTTTGAAGTGTTCCTCGTCCACTACTTCCTCGCATGCCATTTGATTCATTTCGAAAATCAGCCTATTAGTCGCCTAGAGAATCAATCCTATTCATTGTGCTGCTCCGGTTTTGCGGGGGTGAAGTTTTATTAAAATATTAGTTGCAATGATTATTCCATAAATTGGGATGATTCCTTTAAAGGTGTTAATTCGGATGCTGGGGTATGATTCTCATATATGTTTATTCCTGAATCATTCATAAATCTAAAAAAACTCATAATAAATATTCGTATAGAAAATTTATAATTAAATTTAATACGCAATTCTTATGTCTTTTTTATGTACAATAAATTCACAATTATACGTTGTTTAACATTACCCTAAAGCGTAAATCACTAAAATCAACCACCATACGGGCCCCCATCCTGGCACCCTCTCTGACCATCTCTGTGATCTTATTGATCTATTGATGCAGTCTACATGAATATTGTGAATAATTTTGGATAAAGCCTAACATAAAATCATATGTCTGTAAGCAAAAGATAGACATTAAAATGCTACGTACAAAGTTTTTTCTCAGATAGTAAAAGCTTACCTTTAGCACTATCATATAGTGTATATCTTACGTGAACATTAGACTAAAACAGGCATCACACGAGAATATAAATTAGACCTCACATTTAATAAGAACTAAGCATTTGGTTAATCATCTTACACTAATGGACCAGAACTCACAAACAAACCTAATTAACCCATCCTAGTACCACAAGTGAGAGCAATTCATTTGATTAGCATAATCTCTTGCATTCATTCTTATCACAACAAAAACGCTTATACTTATAAGTCTACATACGATTTTATGTCAAGCGATGTCAGCTAAAATAACACAATGTTTAATTTTAAATCACGTACATCATCGGTAAATTCATTTCGATCTGCTGCGCGCGTCAGATAACTTGCAATGAAAATTCTTCATTTCACAACCGCGAAAGAATAGCCTAAATTTTAACAACTAACCAAATACAGGAATAAACTCATCACTCTCAGATCCATATCGGAATCAAGAGCACTCACTAAGCTCAATTATATTAATCAGTCGACCTAGTATGGGAGGCGGAAGGTGATAACATTTTACAAAGGATTTTACATTTTTTAAACCACTCTATATTTTACTCCTTTACTAAATACTCTATCATAGTTCATATGAGAAAGAGGGTTTTATTATTTAAAAATACAAAAACAACCCGACAATATACTAAATGATCACATCATACAGTTATTTTAAATTATATTAATATAATCATCTAATCAGAGAACATAGCCATTACTAAGTTGATTACTATATAAATTCTCTCCTAAAGATCCAACATCCTTTAAATGGATAAGTAAATGGAGCTTCCGCAAGAGCTACTAAAATCACTTTTCGGGTCATATTTTGATTCTAGCAGCACTCATTTCTCATAACAATAGAGAGAGTAAACTATCCACATGGCTGATAAAGTTAATGAATCCACTCCTGATACGGTTACGTTCCCATTATCTGGAGATAAATCCACACAAAATTGTTTCGTGATGTTAAATACCAATGATTACACCATGACTGCATATGTATTATGCATCAAGTATGTCAAACATCGTCTAAGATGTGATGTTAATTTCGGTTATTTATCATTCATTAAGTCATACTTGATGTAATTATATTTTCAGTATGTTCGAACTGCTGTAAACCCTATCTATTCTACAGACGTACACATTGGATAGATCCTCACTGACAATTCCCACGAAAGGGGTTTCCCCCACATTAGATCTCTCGTCCGAAACTAATTCAAAGGGGTTGCATTTAAATACCGTCACATGATGAACGCAGCGTCTATTCGTCTATTACGAACCGCCTAGGTCACATAACAGCAAAGCCTGTTCCACTCTCGATTTGGTCTCTCGTAAGCAATTCATATTTTCTCCTACTCATCGAACCATGGATATCAACATTACCTCTATCCTCTAATGCCCAGCAGCAGCTAATGTCGATATAATCTTGATGAATTCCATCAGCACTAAACTGAAATAAGGTTATTATTGTGAACGCTCTGACAGGTAATATCAGTGGCAGCAATTGTTCATTTCGGGGTCAAACCCATCTCAGGTTGACGATCAAAATTCTTTTATTGACACACATTTGGGTAATAAACGACCCTCTCGTGAAGATAATTCACAACATGACGGTCGGAAGAATGCTGTGTTAAACTAGATTCCACTGTAAACCACCGTACAGCGCGATTACCACCCAAAATCTACTTCCTACTTCGTAGAGCCATATTTGAGTATGCTGTAAACAACCCTTGATAGCTTTGTGTTCTCTCACATTTTGGAGACTTTTTGCTTTTCTTTCTTATTTCAACACCATACGATATAGATAAGTAACGTACTTCAGAATACACAACGCACTTTACAGATTCCATGAAATTCCTCCTTTCAGGTGTCAAGAAAGGGCGATTATCTCTTTACTTCTCTCCTGTCTAGACTCTAACTAACCCTAGATTCTTAAACTTCTTGCTATTTTCCTCTGTGCCAATCCACTGCCCCCATTTCTATACTTGTAAGATCATCAATCAACTCAACTATAACAACAGTAGTCACCTAAGATCAACAACTAACTAAAAGAAACTGACGAACAACAACAACAAAACAACTAACACACAGACAACAACAACAACATTAACATAGTACAAAAATAAGTTATCATACTGACAACGAATATTGCTAACGTAACATTGTTCTTCACATTAATAAAGCTAACATAGCATTAGCAAGAACTAAGAATATTAAGGCACCAAACTGACAAGAAAACCTAACTACACTCCTTAGCGAACTTAGACATAAGATATGGAGGTAAGACTATCACTAAGTAACGAAATGTTCTCAGAATCTACTTCAAATCAAGCATAAAGGGAAGCCAGTAGACGCACAAGACATTTAACATCGTAGAGCCTAGGTATCATCCATTCTTTCATAGCGCAATTAATCTCTAGTGCATTCAATGTATCACTTTTCTACAATTATAACTAACTTACTGTAGCATCACTGGAGCTATCATTTCGAGTAGAACAATATGCAAAATGGAGCTCTTGATAATATAACTATGTTGGAATTAGTGATGCTAATAACATACGTTTTTCTGAGTCTTAACTACACCTCCGCCTACACATAGTCATCATTAATGGAATAAGTACATAATGTAACCATAGCGACAAACTAACTCCAACTAACGCAGGAATAAATTGTTCAACATAACAAAGGCTCCACACTTAATACATACACTGTAACATCAGTTAAACTGTAACACTACAGGCATATTACAACAACGTAACGAGTAGATCTACTTTATTCAAGTATTCTGCTAGTTCTAACACATATTCTATACTCGTTTCACATTTTAACATTGACAAATAGTAATATTAAATCCAATGAAATTATCCATCATCTTGAACATATTATCATTAGCCACACCAACGAATAATTGTATACATATACAAAGTTTAGTTCCCAACACACTTAAGAGAGAGAGAGACATAAGTTTCTTTATATTACCAAACCCATCAGAATATATGCTTAATCCAAAACAAAGCTTTAGCGTGTCAATCTAAAAGCTACACCTAAGGGCTCAATTGAGACGCTTAACTAAAGAAAGGCAAACTGTAAACATACCATATGATGATAAATCAGATTTGTGACTAAATGACCTGATTGGAAAGATGCATAAGGACTCGAATGATGATCACGATGATGCATAAGCATCACAGAGAGTCGATATGTTTAACTAGCTTTTTGTGAAGCATGATGCAGCAATCGAGGTAAGAAAGACCGCATCATCATAAACAAAAATCACTTAATCAAATGAGACTAAATATATCAATAGATTTACCAACTTTCTCCCAAAAATTGGAACTATAATACACTATCTTCATCAAGTGCACTGCGTTTTTTGAGTATAACATCCACTTGTCCACTAGAATCAAACATAGACATCATGTTATGAATGTTTGAAAATAGCAAAATTCTTATGGTAAAAAACCTAACATTATATCATTCCAGCAAACAACTATAACATAGGCTGCACGTTGTCTAACACATCATCAGTCATGTATAACACAAGTAATTACTTTTACAAAAATCATCATTTCCTCCTATAACAAATCAGTGTCTATTTTCACATTGTCCATATAATATTAACATAACGTACTAACTTCGAATAGAGACAGTTTTCATTAGAGTCCATAAATCAATCCACTCAACCATCCCTGCAGTCCCTATCCACCCACCTGCCTGTGATCTATTGAATTAATGATCAAGTCATATTTCAAGTAATCCATTTTTGGAACAAGACATAACAATAAAAAGAGATAAGTTTCTTATATATAAATCAACCAACGAATATCTGTATCTTAACCAACAAAGTTTAGCATCAATAAAGTAACAAATCATAAATGCGACTAGGAATATAATGTACAAGTGCAAAACTAACATACCTCACGTATGAAATGAATCAACTAACATCCCTGATAAACATTCCCAATATGATCAAGGTAAAGTAGTAACAGGAGTCACACACATACTCGATATGTTCCAATATTGAGCCATATAACAAAGTAAAAGCCTTATATCTAACAAAAATCCCCTATAATATCTAAATCTGACAAAATGCCACCATCTTGAACTAAGAATTGACACTATCTTCATCTAAATTGTCACTCATGTCGAGTATAACATCATTTGACCTATGAAAAAACGTAGACATTAGCAAAGTCTAGCAAACCTAGAATTATTCAACAAAAACCTAACTTAGGCTCACGTTTCTAACACATCAACGTCAGTTAACACAGTAATATCTTACAAAACTAATCATTTTCTCTAACAAATCAGTGTTATTGCTCCAATTGTCATAGTAATATTTAACATAACGTACTTAAATATACGATAACAGTTTTCATTAACCACCGAGTATCTAAGCATATCCACATTACCCTAGCGAGAGAAAACCCGGGAGGATGCGCCCCTTGAAAGGGATGTGAAAACTGCGAGGGGGGATTAGCCGCCGAAGGGGTGTAAGCGGTCGTTGGGCCTCAGCCGAAGGCTTGAGCCCTTATCCCTCCTTCGAGGGGTAAGAGCCCACGCTTACTACCCCTTCGGGTGATCCCCCTCGCAGGATTCCCATCCCTTTTCAAGGAGGCGCATCCTCCCCTTGGTTTCTCTCGTAGGTAATGTGTTGTTTAGATACTCGTGGTTTATGACCACTAAACTGTTATAAACAGTATTGTTAACAACTTATTGTTATAATATTTAACCATGACAATGTTGAAATAACACTGATTGTTAGAAGAAATGATGATTTTTGTAAGATATACTGTGTTAACTTGGCAATGATGTGTTAGAACCGTGAGTCTTAAGTTTAGGTTTTGTTGAATACAATGCAGGTTATTGCCTCCTAGATTTGCTTATATGCCCGGTTTATCATAGGGTTCAAAATGAATGTGTTATACTCGACATGAGTATCCATCTTTGAGATGAAGATAGTGGTATTCGATAGATTCAAGATGCGTGGCATTTTGTAATAGATTGGAGGTACCCCACTCTTGTTAAGGTGATTTGTTTTAGATATTTATACAGGCTTGTAACTGTTGTTTAATATCTCAAAAATTGGAAACATACTGTGCAGTTTGCTCCACTGTTGCTAACTTTTACCCTATGATCAGTAGGGAATATTTCAGGTGTTAGTTGATAAATTCATACGTGAGTATGTTAGGTTGCATTTGTCTTAATAATTCCTAGTCGCAGTTATGATTTGTTTAGCTCTTTTGATGCTAAAACTTTGAGGTTAAGCAAGATAAATTCTTGGTTAACCGTATATAAAAGAACCTTATTTTTATGTAATTTGTTTTTGTTTCAAAATATACTTGAACATATAACTATGATATTATTCAATAAGATCACAGGCAGGTGGTGACGGGTAGTGGGACTGTCAGGGCATGGGTGTTTGATTTACTGGATTAATGAAAAACTGGATTATTCGTAGTTAAGGTACGTTATGTAAAAATATTACTATGAAAATGTGAAAATAACACTGATTTGAGAGAATAAATGAGAGTTTTTTAAGATATTACTGTGTTAACTGACGATGATGTGTTAGAAACGTGAGCTAGGTTAAGTTTTTGTTGGTAATGTTAGGTTTACCCTAGAATTTTGCTAATGTCCTATGTTATTCATCTAGGTACCAATTGATTTTATACTCAAACGATGTATCTAGAGTGTGTGATAAAAAGATGGTAGTTATATTTCATAAGTTTCCAGATGTTGGTATCTGTTGAAGTATCTCTGATCAACTTCTGTATAGAACACAGAGTTTGTTAGATGATGTGGCTATTACTGTTGTGATATTGAGAAAAGTAGGTAACATTATCTGAGTATCCTCGTAAGTGACCTATTAGCTACTTTAAAATAATTTGCATACAGTAGGGAATTTTCAGGTTTTAGCTGAGTGAGTGAGTGCCACGAGGTTAATGTTATACGTCTTTGCTTATATTCTTAGTTGCGTTATGATAGAGCTTTGGAAGCTAAGCTGTTGGTTAAGGAATATCGATGGTTTGATAATTAAAGCATACTTATATTTTGTGTTAATGTTTGGTAAAACTTTAGGTTATGTATTAACAATTATATCGTTGATTTGGTTAAGATATATTGGTCAAGATATAAAACCTTGTTAATATACTATGTCATGTAAAATATTAACGTTATATATTTAGAGATATACTTGGAAAAGTGTAAATAGGTTACGTTTTGTAGCAATGTTATTTACTTACTGGTTTAAGTGTGGCTTTGTTAATGTTAACGACTTATCTTGCTTAAGTTGTGCTAGTTTGTCGTTGTACATTTATTTTCTTAGTTCTAATATGAATGCTAGTTAGTCTTATATTCCAATATGAAAACCTTGTTCATGTTAGCATATATGTTCAATGGTATAAGTATATACAATGAACTTCATTTTGCACTACTGTTTATCCAAATGATAGTCTAAATGCTACGTAAAAACATTGTTAATTGTAAAATAACATTGAGAATATGTTAGAGATATTCTTGAATAAAGAGGCCCAAAAATAGGTCTATCGTTTGGTATGCTGTGCTAGATATTTACTGCTATTAAGTATGAGAAAACTTATGTAATATTTGTTAAGTTGTTTTATTCTAGCGCCACGTGTGTTTGTTTTTGTCATTGAGTGCCATAATTATTAGTTCTGGTAATGCTATGCTTAGCTTTCATTAATGTGAAACAATTGTACGTTAAGCACATATTGTATGGTTGGCTATTATATAGAACTCTATTTTGGTACTAGCTCTACAGTTGTATATGTGTGGAGTTATGTTGTAGTATAAGTTTTTAGTTCTGGTTCGTAAAGTTTTTGTCTCTGATTTGCTATAGTTAGTGTTAGAGAGTAATGTCATGTTGTTGGTGGTGTCTGAGAGAGAGATAATCAACGCCTTATTGTGCAAACTGATTATGATGATTCAGTTCCGTGCGGTTGTTATAAACTGTGGGTTACTTTCTTCTATGGTTGTGTTAAAGATAAGAATTCTCATTACCTATAAGGGTTTCAAGATTAAATCGCTCCCGTAATATTAAAAACATCTTCAATCAAGGATATTTTATTTCGCAGTGAGAGTGTGGTACGTATGATATAGTATCGTGACGCATCTCCCATAAACTTCGTAACTTGGTTATAATATATCAACAGAGGTGCTTAAGTTAATCCCAATAGTATGGTGTCAATAATGGGATTCTTATCGAGTTCATATCGAGCAATGTGTACTAACCAGTGATTGCAAAAATTTGAAAAGAATTTCGTTTAATTCCTGCCAGAGTGTTTGGAATCATTAGATTTAGATAGATACCCTGTATAAGAATATGTGCGTTGGATTCATATAAAATAACTCGTGGAGAGCATCTCTGTCTCGCTGATAAGTGGCTAGAGATAAAGTATGTTTATATAAACTTCGTATGGTTCGAGTGAGTAAGAGGGAGAAATAGCGACAGATGACAGAACTAGATCCTGAGTAAATACAAATACGAACGCCTAGAGGAGCCAGGTTCTATCACTCACTCGGTGGACTGGTATATCAAAAGACCCTTGCATGGGTTTCGCACTTGTGTGAAACGCCCTCATTTGTGGGAGACCTTTTATTCGCGTAACGTGTATAGGGATTCACAGTCGAGACACGTCCAAGAAAATTACAATTCATTGCTTAGAGAAGCAATACACAGTATGTCAACATGCATATCTTAAACGATGTTGAACTTATGACTAAGTAGAGGTAATATGCACATGTGATATCTATGATTATCTTTATACCGAGAAACTGTGGTTTCCCGTATAAACAGTATAGCAGATGCATTAATACTATCAGCCTGAAGAAAGTTTTAACTTCTCTCTCTGTATGAGGAAATGAGTGCTGCTGATCAAAATATGCCGAAAAATGGTTTTATGTTGCTGGACGGCATTTAATTAGCGAGCATCCTTTAAATGTGAATCTTATAGAGAAGATTATATATGAACTGTGATCCCACTTCGTAAATCATATTTCGTCTGATTTATGATAATTGTTAAGAATTAATTTTAAGGAATAAACTTGATATTTTTTTGTATTCTCCTACTCATTTAATTATGTATTTGAGTATTTATCAATACTTTCAATGAGAAATTATATGTTTTAAAATATAGAAAACTTGTTTTTATCTTCGAGCAATCCTGAGTTGTTGCGATTATTGACTACATTGATGAAATGCATTGGCTGTAATATTCAGTCTGTTGTTGTTATGTAGGCATACTTCGTCGGTCTGGATGATAATTTTACAGCATGTTTATTATCGTTCACAGATTTGAGTCTGCGTATAAAGTATTAACCATGTTAATGTAAAGAACATTGTTATGTTCGAGTACATTGCTTGACAAAGAATGATATAAGTTGAGCTTTTTTTGTGGATGAATTGCGTAGTATTACTTACTTTCGCGTTTCAGTGTGTGCGTCCTTTTGAACTATATTTGAAATCATTTTATGCTTTGTCTTCAATGAGAAGGGTCTAAGGCGTATTTTTCTTGTGTGGGTTGATACCTTTTCAATTAGTTTCATGATGAATGTTTATATTTAATTGTTGCTTTTAGTTGTAAACCTCGAAGAACACTTTTGTTACGTCAGCATATTATGGCTGATGGTGTTATTATAAAACAGAAATTGAGTTTTATGTTATGTTATCCAAAGAATGGATACTCAATTAATGGATACCCCAAAAAATGCCCTTAGTGAGAATACTTCAAACATAACATAATAGATTCAACTAGATCAAGATGGTCAGACGGTGACCGAGGAAGGGGCCGTGATGGTGGTCAAATTTGATTTTATGTAGCCTTTTACTGAATTTTGAGGGTATGTCAGAATTTAATCGTAAATTTTGTTAAAGTTACTAAAACGTCATATAGAGAATTATTTTACTTTTATTTACATCTCTCCTATTTATTTAATTTTTTATTTCTTGATGGTTCAGAACCATTATTTCGAAATCTACAGATCCAATGAACATATATAAGGACCCCAATATATTGAACCATCATAATGAGCATCTAGATATTAATAACTTGGCCCGCACCGCGGAAAGCCAGCCTACTCGGGGCACCATATGTGGTGTAAACGACTGTACCTGAGCTCCTCTTGCGAGTCATCACTCCTTCCTCCATATAATCTTTTCCTCCTCAATTCCCAACGGTTTGACCATCCTTTCTACATTCCTACTTTATGTGTATATTGGTTAGTGAACGAGCTACGTCTGTGCTCTGTTTTATTCCAGTGTCGTATGACCCCCTAATGGGGCCTCTTATACCCAGCTACATGGTGATCTAATTAGACCATCTCAGAGTCATTTCAGAGTTCTTCACCACCTCGTAATAACGCCTTATCTTCTAAAAAGGAATCCCAACACACTTAGGTTGTTATCAACCTTTGAATTAACTCGGTCGGACCGTGCGACGTTGGCTGACCAGCACCGGTGCCGGAGCCACTCTAAACAGATTACACATAGCAAGTCTCTTCTAGAATTCAACTCTGAACAATCCTCTACCAAAATTTTGAGCCAATTTTACGACACACTCGAATTTGTTTTAGAGTGGGGTATGGAGGCAGTCGCCCTTCAGGACGGGGGGACCACGGGACGATTACCTCCCCATTCTAATCACACTCCCAAATTGTTATCCAAGATACGATAACCCTAAACCCTTGTAGGAGTGCTATATTGGGAACTCAGGAAAACTCCGGATTGTCGAAGAAGACACTCACCCGTTGGTAAAACTCCACTACAAAATAGATAATAAATATAATAAAAAAAAGTAATTAGATAATATATAATAATAATAATAGATAATAATATATAATAATGATATAATAAATAATCTGCCCTTATATATACCTACTAGAGAGTGCTTGCATAATAAATAAAAAAAACTCCAGTTATCGACGATGTCAAAAGCGAGCGCTACGGCGAAAAAACGGTTGCGGCTGCGATGCGTGCGACCTGTGCGGTACAGAGAATGCCGGCACCAACGAAGGGCTGCACTGCTGTGAAATAATGGTGGAATCTGAGCATCAATTGTCCCGATACTGCTCCGGTGACGGTCTCAAAGTTTCACTTCCGGTCGGTCTGCACGATCGTCATGAATGCGGTGGGGGTGCGATGGCGGTGTGACGGGGAGCGGACTCGGTGCGGTTGTCAGAAAGTGCCTAATACACCGTAACGTGCGAAAGCACCTGCCAGAAGCAGGCGCCAGAGCGGTATGCTATATATAACAACTCAGAAGTGCTTAATCCCTTGTTCGGAAGAACGATTATGCGAACCTATACTATAATAAATCCAATAAAATTGTGTTGTGTTTGTCGCACAGCGCACTGCTCCAGAAATCTGTGCTCTTTCGGTCATATAGAGATCCTTCGGTCTGTTTTGGTATGCCTCTCAGAGGTGCTGTTCGCCCATTAACGCTTGAATAGAGTAGTGCGCCAAAATAGAACGTTCTCACCGTCTATCGCGAATCACGACAATGGGTCCGTAAGCGAACAATATATCGGTTCAGTCCTCCCTCGGAGGTGATCCACCTCTATATTATAACATCGCATACAATAGTACTACAAATTTTCACTATCGATTTCGCAGCTTACCTGATATACTAGAGGTTAATATTTTCCAGGTTTCAGACCTATATCTCTATTCTCATCCCATATCGGCAAATAGGTCGTAGGATCCCAACCTGGTAAACATCACTTGGTAAAAATATATTAAACATAGATACTTTGCTTAAGGCTTATAATGTTCAATTGCAATTTTTGAGCTTATTTAAAAAAGAGAGTATCATATACTCACGTTATTTATACTTTTATATAAATTATATATACTTGCGTAATAGTATATATATATCTATACTCTATTTTTCTAATAAATATATATATTATCTACTCTAAAGATATTCTATACCACGGATTCAATAAAAACCTATAACGGGCAGCCGTACTCTGGTCAAGGAGGAGATGTACTAACATAAGAAATGTGAGATTGTATTCTTTATATATAGTTTATAGGTAATTTTACGCCTTCCCACTATATCGCATGAAATAACGTCAAATAGTAGATGACAGAGTACCCCTATGTATTATTTTAAATTATAAATATTAAATTCATATTTATATAATATGCTACTAGGCACGACTTATATCACTAAACTTAATAATGTATAAGTTACTTATTAGCTTTGTGACCGAAATTAGCTCATATGTCTTTCAACACTTAGTATTATTATATTTTTATTTGATTTGTATTTGTTATATATTTATATATTATTTCTATTTACTATAATTATCATTATTATATATATATTATTTTATTATATATCTATTTTTTATATCTTCTATTTATTCTATTCATTATTTATTTATTATTT
Source organism: Trachelipus rathkii (assembly GCA_015478945.1). Taxonomy (NCBI): domain Eukaryota; kingdom Metazoa; phylum Arthropoda; class Malacostraca; order Isopoda; family Trachelipodidae; genus Trachelipus; species Trachelipus rathkii. The sequence goes on along the minus strand of JABUQX010070582.1, from coordinate 39,495 downwards.
CTGTTTATCTTTATTGTATATTTATTTTTTATTTTTTATATTTTATTTATTATTTATTTTTATTTATTATTACTTTTTAGTATATTTTTTATTATCTTTTTTTTTTTTTTTATTATATATTAATTATATTTATTATATTTTTATATATTATAATTTGTTTTTTTATGTTTTTGTTTCTTTTTATTTGTTTTTTTATTTATATTTAAATATATTTATATTATAAAACTGTATTTATTTTTTTAGTTGTTTTATATATATAGTTTGATTTTATTTTTTTTATTTATTTTTTTATCCAGTACTACTTACGTAAGGTATATGAATATTCATCTATTATAATCTACTAAATATTGATAATGATGTATTATTGAGTCAATATAAGCACTATATTATTTAAATATTTACCTATATATATATTATTATGAGTTATATGGTCACCACTCGATTAACTTATTAATTAATATGCTAATAAAATAAATAAATGATTATTATGACATAAAAATATATTATATAGGATAGTGTATATAAATTATAATATATATATATCGCTAACAAAACAATTTCTCAGAAAATTTATGAGGCAATGTCAATAGATCTTCATTTTCAATATTTGCCTGTTGTGTCAAGTGTAGAAGAAGGAAAATTGTTGTTAGATGTTCATAATTCACAGAGACAATAAAGCTGTTTTTTTTTAATAAACGTTTAATTAATTAATTAATTAATTTACTAATTATTAATTAATTAATTTAACCGTTTAATTATAATTACAGAGACGATACTTTCTTGTCTTTGCAGTCTACCGTGCATCAACGGCAGCGCGACTGAGATGCCAGAAATAGAGCCACGGTTCGGTCACTTCGTCCGGATACTAGGTAGCATTTGCCTAGAGAAGTTTGTCTTCTTGAATACGGATATGCCCGTAAGGTGTGAAGGTTTTAAATATTAAAAAAAAAATCTATCCCTCTATTTAGAGATAATAAAAGCTATCCCTCTGATTAGAGAGATAATACTAAAATAAATTATTTCTATTTACTGATTCAAAACAATGGTTTGATATAGGGTTGGCCGACACACCTGGTGCGGTGCGGTGCGGTGCGGTGAGCTCATTTTGGTGCGATATGCTTCGGTTCGTCACACGATTCCCGTGTCCCGGTGCGATGAGGTTTTAAAAATTTAGAGTTGCGGTGCAGCGCGTGGTGCGCAATGAAACATAGATATGTAGTGCGGTGCCGTGCGGTGCGGTGCAGTTTAATGGCATTTGGTACTGTGCGGTGCCCTGCGTGGTGCACTCCCTCTGGTGCGGTGCGGAGAGGTGTGGAAAATTCTGGTGCTCAGCCATCCCTATGAATTTGATGTATCAGTTCGAAATCAGAATTTAAAAATTCTAATCTTTACGATATCTTTTAAAACAATTAAACGTTTATATTTTATCTGAGACTAAATTAACTTTGAAATGAACATGGCAACACTTAACTTTGAAATGAATATGGCAACATTTAACTTTGAAATGAACATGGCAACACTTAACTTTGAAATGAATATGACAACATTTACCTTTGAAATGAACATGGCAACACTAAACTTTGAAATGAACATGGCAACACTTAACTTTGAAATGAATACGGCAACACTTTTTAATTTTGAAATGAACATGGCAACACTTAACTTTAAAATGAACATGGCAACACTTAACTTTGAAATGAACATGACAACACTTAACTTTGAAATGAACATGGCAACACCTAACTTTTAAATGAACATGGTAATACTTACCTTTGAAAAATGAACATGGCAACACTTAAACTTTAAAATGAACATGGCAACACTTAACTTTGAAATGAACATGACAACACTTAACTTTGAAATGAATATAGCAACACTTAACTTTGAAATGAACATGATAACACTCAACTTTGAAATGAACATGGCAACACTTAAACTTTGAAATTAACATAGCAACACTTAACTTTAAAATGAACATGGCAAATACTTACTTTA